>CABFPE010000628.1:145653-163828 GCA_900660155.1 Hofstenia miamia | reverse complement strand
AATATATATATATATATATATATATATATATGCCTTTGGGTATGTAGCAATGACCATTATATCCTAGTTTTCGATATGATGCTATTGAGTAAAGGAATATTAAAATATTATAGAAATATAAGTATGAGGAACTTTAACTTACTTGAACGGTTGAAATCTTGAAGACTTCGTAATACTGTGAAAATTGTTTGAAATGTGGCTCGGAATCAGAAATTATTAAAATTTATCAACTTAAGTCTTTTCTAACCTTAGTGTGCATTGTCTACTCACCGTTATCAATTCGAAGGCATCTAGAACATTGCAATTGCCGATTAGAAAGAATCAAAATACCTAACTCAGCACAAGCACTAAAATAAGAATTTTTGAAATTAATAATTTGTAAGCTTTCTGTAAGCGTCAACACTTTCATTTATTTGATAAAGTGAAATTCAAATTTTAAAATTTAATTTACTATATTTATTTTGTGTAATTGCGTCATTAGTAAGCTTCTTTAGTCAGAATTGTTAAATTAAAAATGTATGTGGGTTTTTTATCTGCTAACTAACATTTCACCTACATGCAATTATATTGATTAATTCATGAAATATTTAACTTTCATTGATTTATTACCACGATCGGTTAGTGTTCTACAGAGCTAAAACATTTTCTTGTTGGATCAGGCGAGGTTGACTCAGTCTCATAAACTATTTCTGTTTCAAATCATGTTGAATTGCGTCAGGTTAGGTGTAGAAAAAAGAAGAAATTCCAATGCATTTTTACGAGCTTACAGATGATTTTTGAAGGTTTTTTTGAGTTGTAAAAAATTAGTAACTGATCATTTTGCACGATATTGTAGTTAGTTTATTGTTGCAAATTTTGTGTTTGTTTATTGGGATCAATTGTAGATATGAATACAGATCTGCAACAAACCCGCATCCGCATATATATGCCCATTAACAAGGTTCTGATAATGTTAACAACTATTCAAAATTGTTGGATTCGCATTCCCATGAGACTGAGATCTGGGTAAAAATATTTCAATGAGATTGGGACTATAATTGAGGAAACTTGTACAACAAATTTTGGAAGTTTATAAGTAGTTTAGTTCAACACAAATAATAATGCAAAACTGTATTGGACATGAGACCACAATATTTAATGAGACAATTGGCACCATTTGGGGCTAGTTCAATATATTGCGATACTGTAGAACCTTGATTCTGATGAAAATTATATTTATTTGCAAAGTTCAAACTTTATACGATTTATTGAGTTAACCATGACAAGAAGCACATTTCCAATATAATCCTATGCATTCCGGCGGTTAATGCTGTATTACGTGATTCACAAGAGCATTATGTTAATAAACTCGTTTTTTTCAAAAAACTATTTCAAAACCTCTCTTTCATAAATTTCGCAGTCTAGCGTTATTAATTCGATCATTACTGAAAGTATACATACATCATTGCTCGCCCCTACTCCTAGTATATTTTGAGTCTAAATATTCGTAATATAACGCACTAAATGAAAACTTTTCAACATCACAATTTACCAATTTTGTTAGATAACTTGCAACGGTGAACATCATAGGATTTTCAATAATGCAATTTGCACAGTAATTATATGAATTTCATGCGAATCATATAAAAATTTCCTTGAAATACCATGCAATACTTTTTGCGTATTTGCAATTCTGTCAATGCCCCTAACAATACCTTGTTTTTGAAGAATTCATTGCATAACAGTTTTTTAGTACTCAACGACCAGCAATCTAAATGCACATTGCCCAAGTTTCTAGATTTTCGAGACGAGCCCATATCCATTCTTAATTGAAAATACTTCTTGACTAAGTTTACCTTAATAATATTCAGAAAATTCTTCGCATGCATCCCATAAAATAATCTTCTCTTATACAAATTCACAAATACAATAGTGAATTCTTAGCCAAATCTTAATCCAATTTCAATTGGACTCCGCTAATTTTGTTTTTTTCTATATTTAATTTTTAATTGATTCAAGCTTATATCAGTTTGTCACGTTTTGAAATTATGAGATCTGCAAACACTAAACCCAACATCATTATTGATGCGAGGCTAGCAAAATATTTCAACATTTTGCAAACAAAACGATGCAATTTTTATCATAATATTTAAAAATTTTAATAATCAAATTCCAGGAAATTAGCATAAATCCATTCAAATATCAATGAAGTCATGCCTCTAAAGGTTTACAAAACAAAATTGCTGTTGCAAGTGATTCTATCGGATTTCAAAGTGAAACATTGTATTGCTACAAGTAAGCCTCACAAACAATCTAATAATGGTACTCCCTGGTACATCACTGATTGCTAAAAAAAATATTATTGTATTATATTAGAGGAAGTACAAGTATTACCAACATTATAGTCGTTGCAAAGTTGACATAAAACTAAACATGTACAGGCAAGAACTGCACAGGTGGTGGAAGTCCAAGATTCCCCTCCACATACAAATTTAAAGGCACCCATAATTGACCTACAAAAATTTATTTTGAATTCATAGCTATATACTGTATATTGCTCATTTGTATGATGCATACAATTTGACTTTCATTCTTTATATTTGTAACAAAACATATTTTTAGCGCACTTTGTCCAATTGTGCCCCGCAGTTGCGGAATCTGTGGGCCTCTAGTGCTGCGACTGTAGAAAAGTTGAAATGGGCTCCACTACATTCTCTAGAAACGAAGGCAAAAAGTGTACTGCCATTTAAGACAAATAGAAAATGATCCATATGATCTTTATTCTGTGCGAAAACAAATGCCATGCCAAAGCTAAAGATTCTATTCAATTAATGAGTGATTGTACATTAAGGTTAAAATTCAACCACAAAAACTTAACTTATTAGTCTATATATATATATATATATATATGTGTGTGTGTGTGTGTGTGTGTGCTAAGGTGTTTTTTTAGATTTATTTTAAGTATCTTTAGTTTGTTAAATTCTACATCATTTTTATATATATTTTTATAAGTATGTATTTGTTGTACTGCTACAAACATGAAATAAAGATATGAAATATAAATTTAAATATAAATATATATATATATATATAGTCATGTTTGAAATGTAGCGTCTGAACAAACTGGTGTAGAGCAGTTTGCTCAAAATGACAGTCCAAAAAAATTTCAAACAAAATTGTAAATCCCCCTAAAAATGATTAAGTTTGACACTAGAAAAGTAATAAATTTCATATTTAGAGGATTACGATAATTTCAGCAATATTTACAGAAAGCTTCATTGCTTTTGAGTAAGAAATAACCGATTTAAAAATTTCAAGCGCAAATTTTCGAACATGGGCACAATATGACAATATGGACAAGCCTAATATATATATATATATATATAAATATGATAATCTTTATCAAATACATTGTTGTCTTCCAATACAATGCATAGCAAGAGCCAACATCAATAGGATGCTCGAGTCGAACTCATTCACATGATATATTTTTTTTGTTACTGTTTTAAGCCAATCTTAGGAAGTAATTAATAGGAATTGCTGCCAATTTGGTTATAGAGATTTTACTGAAAGTTTCACTTAGACGGAAATCGCGTGTCTGCTACTCCAAAGTTAATATTAGCGTTTAAATAGAAGTCTGTGGCCGAGCAATTATTGAGATTCTTTGAAGTTTTATTTAACAGCTGCAATTATAAGTAAAACTAATAAATAACAATCTATAATTTTCAAACATTTATTTATTATTAACATTTAAATATAAGCCATTTCTTATAATTCATGGTAGCCGAAATCATACAAATTAAGCACCATAATGATAATAAAGACATTATCATCACTGATATTGTTCAATATTTCCAAGATTGATTACCGAATTCCTACTATAAAGTAACCTAAAGATTTGACTTACTCATGATCAATGTTTCTCATCGTCTGCATATATACACTTAATAACAGCCCTTTAGAATTAGCTAGATGCTATATATACTTTGATGACTTTTTTATTCTTTTAGCATGAAACTTTAAGAGAAGAGCTTTGATTCTGAAGGAATAACCAAATTATAACCTGCAGAATGTCCAATAAGCAAATGAATTTTCAAACATATGCTATGTTCTACCAATGCTTCAAAAACACATTTTGACTCTTTAAATCAATATTTGATCATTACATATATTTTGAATACTTTTATTCAAGTAATTTTAATGGCAAATAATGACCACAATCATTGCCTATTTCCTGATTTCTGTTGCAGACACAAGAAATTGCCAAATACTAAAAAATCTGACATACATGTATACAATCATTTAATGAGAATACGGTAGAAAATCTAGCTAACAAAATAAATTTAATTAAAATACTTAGAAAATGTATTTTATGATTTCATGAACAATTATGTATAATTATTAGAAGATTGAAAATAGTATTGAGATTTCTATTTCTTACAATTAATGTTTGCAATAAAAAAAACAAATTAGTCATATTTGTAGTAGTATATTTAATTAACAACTTGTATTAGAAGCATTTTTGATCTTCCATGGTATCTGAAATTTGTACGAATCTTGTTTCTTGCATTAGCAAAGCCATTAAATTTTACCTTGCCTGCATCAATATTGTGTTTGTGTTGATAAGCTGTCTTTGTAGCAGGACTAAGTTTAACTGCTAAATTTAAACAGAAACGATCCTAGTAGACGGCGCTCTTTAAAACCGTATCCCACGATTAAAGCAGTTAGTTGATTCCAGTTTAAAATGGTTTCTGTCCACTATTCAATTAAAAATACAAAACCGAAAACTTTTAGATTTATTCTAAACATGTTCGTTGTAAGTTGTATCTATTGAGCAGAAATGAAACCGGTCACCGGCCTGCAGGCCGTTTGGAAAATTCCAAAAAGGCCGGTATTTTTACCGGCCAAAATGAAAATAATATTTCTTGTTTTTTGGGAGAAAATATTATGAACATCTAAGATTTGAAAATATTTTATTGCTTCAGCTGGCTACATTATTGCAATTATAATAAAATTTAAATTTGTTAGTATAATCTTTAACAAATTATCGATAGAACGCGCAAAGGTGCCGGTCATTTCAAACTCGTTATAAATATACTGTACAAATATTTATTACTGATTCTTATTCTTCCAAAAAAACTGAATAATTTTTTAAATTCGCACAAAATAAAAAAGGAATGAAAATGTCAATAAAAATATAAACATTTAAATACAGAAACTTAAACAATTATGTAAAGATTAGTCAATTAGCAGAGTTTAAGTATATCTCACGCCTAGATCTAATGCGTGAATTACTTTATTAAATGAACTATCAGGTGATTTTATGTTACTTAGAGAGTGGTAAAACTGTGTCGCTATTACAATAAAACTTTAATTATCTAACCAATTCCTATAAAATTGGAGGCAGAACTAAATAAAGTTCTGTTCAATTGTAATTGCCAAAAATATATCTATGTTACTTTTTGAGAAATAGCAATTTTTTTGTTACATAAAATTTAAACAATATTTAATAAATAATCAAAATTTTATTACTATTTATAACCTGTTCAAAATTTTGCAATTGCAATATAACCAAGCTTCTAATATGTACAAACAATTTACAAAATGTGAGTTCCCGTTTGGTAGAAAGTTTGAGGCACAAATCTGGTGTGTTCTACTTTTTGATGAGCAATCTTACGAACTCATCCAAGTCAATCTTACCATCTGCGTCCATATCTGCTTCTTTAATTAATCGTTTTGCTTCTTTGTCAGAGACATTTTCTCCCATGCTTCGCATTACTCGTCTAAATTAATTGTTAAAGAAATATTTTTTCAAAATTTATAAGAAACAATAGTCATTTAACAAAAACTCCATTTTTCTATTACTTGTGTGCTGGCTAAGCTGTAATTCTACACATGAATAACACAGCACATTGGCTAAATTTCCCCTTTCAATATTTCTTTTAAATTCATAGTGTATATATATATATCACAACATTGCTCCCAAAATTGTCATTCAAATTCAACCCCCACCTGAAATATTTTCAGATTTATATAATTTTGTACTTCAACATTTACTGAGTATTTTAAAATAATTCTTAGCATATAATCTCAAACTAAAGTGAAAGTGAAACGTTTTAATTTTTTGTAAATTTTGAAGACAATACATCTATATATTTAAAGTTTTAAATATATTAACATATTCAAAATATATTTCAATACTTTCTGAAAAGTAATTGACTTTTGTAAAATCATTCGTTGGCGCTAGTGAAAATTGTATAAGCTAAGAGACTGCAAGAAACTACACCAAAAATATTTTGAGGTTATATATACATCAAGCAATTCGTAGAAAAATTGGTGCTATAAACTTCACTTAAGTTTTGAATATAAATCTTCGTAGAAGATATTAATATTTAATTTTTGCAATTAATAATTCATACTCTAATTAATATATTTCGTTTATCTGCCATTATTAAGAATTTTTTACAATGCCATTAAATTGATGGCAAAGTTTTATTTAAGTAGGTCATCAGAAATCTCTTTTTAATTTGAAACAATTAAGTATACTGTAATATAAGAATTAAGAAATTCACTGTCTGTGTTTTGATGGGAAATTTCAACACATTTGGTTACTATTGTAATATTATTATAATATTTAGAGAAAACATTAAACGCACTGAAATATTTAGGAATTCCGTTTGATAATACAGTGAAATATTAAACGAAACGCTATAGTTGAAAACGATGTACGTCACTGTAAGTAATTAGCAAAGAGAAAACGAGTTTCGATAGGAAGCAGAAGACACTAGTACTGGCATTGATTGGGTTTATCCTGGTTGATTGTACAGCCTGTTCTGATTTTATCCTGACACAATTTATTCCAGAATATAACAATTCAGCATATCTATTGCAAGAAAACAATAAATTGTTAAAAGTTTAACTAACTATGCGAAATATTTTGTTTAATCATGAAATACAGGGTGTAAAATCTAAAGGTCAAGATTTAATTTTTAAATAAAAAATAAATAAAAAAGGATAAAAACAAAAAACAATTTATTTCAACAAATAGCACTATTAGCATTAATTATGACCAGTTCAATATGTTCTCCTTCATTATCTATCAAAAATTGAAGACGACCTCGATAAATTTCAAAAACTGCCTGAAGCATATATTTGGTTATAAAAGTAAAAGCATGTCTTATACGCTCTTTGAGTTCATCAATACTGTCTGATTTGTTTGCATACACATGTGACTTAATAAAACCCCAAAGGAAATAATCACAGGGAATCACATCAGGAGATCGTAGAGGCCATGGCATTGTTGTTGATCCTCGTCCCATACATCGGTTTTGAAACTTTTCATCAAAGAAGCTTTTTACAATGCGTCCTCAATGAGGTGGAGCACCATCATGCATGAATATCATTTTTATGTTGCATTTTCGATATAAAATACAATTGCACGCGAAATCTTGACCTTTAGATTTTACACTCTGCAAATTTAATTTATAAAAATATTTGCAACTGCTTTCCTTTATATTATATGTAGGATATAAGCAATATTATCTATTAGTTATGTTGTTCGGTATCAAATATCAACTGAAAAAATAGACCGGATTTGGATAACGTAACTGTTGCTTTGAATTAATCGGATTAACCTGGCATGTTGCTCAGCCGCTAAGGTTATCAATGCTTTTCACTTATTGGGATGAAAAAATATTGACAATATGTGATACCAAAAGTATCGATCAGATATTGTTAAACTTAATAATGAAAAAATCCCCAGCTTATATTAATATATATATTGCGCAATTAACTACCAATCCAATATGTTTTATCTATTGAATGTAGTCTAGTCCCAAAATATCTAATAAGTTTTTATCAATTTAATCCTTTTGCAAAACAAAAATCTTTCAGTGTCTATTTAAGCAAACTACACAATTTTTCCTGTCAAATGCATGAGTAAATATACAAACAAGTTTAAATACAATTATATATGTCAATAAATGTATTTAAATGGTGCTTTATTGTATGAATAGAATGGACGAGTTGGAACCTTAATTTTAGTCATATTTAGGAGAAATACATTTAAATTTATTCTAAGGGAATCACTAAAATGTAGTGATATTACTTTATGAATGGATTTTACATCAGGGTTAGTTGTTTATGTACTTTGTCAGAAAAATTATTCAAAACTATATTCTTTTTGTATTTTTCTTTTATTTTTAAGCATATGAAACAAAGTACTATCGCATCCATATATTAGAAAGAGATTGTTATCTTTGTAATATTCTGCAATGTGATAAAAGTATTGGACTTATTTCGGCACAGCCCACTGATTTCATACTTCAGTATTTCTTAATATTACTTAAATTTTTGATAATATTTACTTTTTAATAAATAGCATTGAAGTTGGAAAGTAACAAGTTCTCAGAAAAAGAAAGGATATTTCTGCAAATGCCTCAAGAGTTATTAATTTCATAATAACCTTCTGGAAGACAATTTGTCGAGTTTATTATTAATTCGTCTCTTGAAATCGGATAAAAGTCTTAGCATCTCAAATGTACATCTAATAAAAGAAATTGCTATAAAATATCTTTAATTGAAAGGCTCATAAGTACAAGGTATAAGACGATTATTCAATTCAAAAATGTGGAAAATGTTTCTATCAGCGTTTAATAAATTGCCTGACAACAGGAAACTCCTATATTGAATCTATCAGTATCCAGGAATGACATGGTCTAAATAGTGAAACACTTAAACTAAATATTGACTAAGACAACAAAACGACTTTTACAAAGATAATAAATTTCCAGCTGAACAAACGTTCTTCATAATTAATTGGAAATTTCAAAATATTTAACCTTAGAATTAGTTTCTGAAAAATCAGTTGATATTTTTTGCGTAAAAATTGCAACCCTCTTTAAAAATGTTCTAAAATCTCGCTTTCATTTTAAATAGGGACCATAAAAATATCAGTTACTCTTTTCCATGATCAATATTTTTAGAGCGATTTCTATGCACTAAGTTTAAAAGCCCCATTGAACTTTTAGAAAGAATGTAGCCAATAAAAATGTTCGTGGAATTTTGTGTAACTAACAATTGTTTCAAGACGTATCATGGATTATCCATTGAATTTCATTGATATTTTAGTGAAGAGAACTTTACTCAAAAGACGGAAATAAAGGATCTGATGTCTTAGTATGTAATAATCTTAATTTCTAATCTAATCATAAGATAAAACATCAATGAAATTTTGAGATAAAGGCAATTATGGTATTTTACTCAATAGAATTCTTGTCTATCCATTATCCGAAAATTTTATTCAGAAGTGTTCTGCAATCACTATTCGAAGTAAGATAGCCCATTAGCTAGCAAATTTCTTAAGTAATAATAACTTTAATTACTAAAATACATGATTTTAAAGTCAAAATTCAAGTCTTCCCTAAGAATATGTGTGTTTACTGTTGAATTGGCAAATAATAAGCTGGTATTAAATATCCAGTTTTATAACAACCTTCTGCCAATGCTCTAAAATCAAAGCGAGTAATCGCGTGAATGTGTAACACGTGGACATTGCTATCTGAGGCAAATGCAAATTACCGGTTAATTCTGCACCTGGGATTTAATTTTGTTTAGAACTAGCACAAAGCTTAGTACTGAGTCAAATTTACATTTTTTTCACATTAAGCTAAGGAAGTAGAAAACAATGCTTTGGTTTTGAAAAATCGAAAATGCATATGTAATAAATTTTAGAATTTAAACCCGATTAGAATAGTTACTTTCACTGCAAAACCACTAACACTATCCCGCATTCAACACAAAATTCCCGCTTTTATGTTCTCCTGTACTCAACATAAAATATCCTGCTTTTCAGGTTCTTCCATGTTTAAAAAGCTTAGCGAATGTACCAGTTTGGCAATATTTTTTAATGCTAAATTGTAAATATTGGTTCTGATTATTTATTATTCTTATCATATTTTTGTGATAACAACCACAGACATACATTGTATGAACATTGTATTCGTTAACCATATTTAATTAATGACAATCTGAAACCTATAATATTTAAGCTACTATACATAGTATTTAGCAAATTCATTTAAAATTTAATGGCGTTGTTTACTTACCACTAAAAATCTGAAAAGTAACACATACAAATGTAACAAAAACATATAAAAATAAATTGTTGATTGTGTTAATTATTATATTATTATTGATAACGCTATAGTAATAAAAAGCTACTTATTTGAAAATCCCACAGGAGTTTGTAATAGCCTAGAACATGCCTTTGTAGATTTAAGTGATATTGTACTATATAGTAGTAAACATGTAGGGAGAAACAGTTTGCTTTTTAAACAATTCTTGTAATTTTCTGCTTTTTTAAGCAATTGTCCAATTTTTTCACAAATCTCTCGCTTTGGTTCTTAGTAACTCCCTGCTTTATCTTCATCCATTTTGTGCTGGCAGCCCTGACACTGACAATTGTGTGTGTTGGTTTTTTTTATTATATTTATACAGTTTCTTAAAAATTTTTTTTAATAATAATAATATTTATTTAATTCCTTTTTTTTACAAATCAAGTGATTAACACTTATGAAGAATTAAAACAATAAATATAAATTGCATCGACTTTAGTTTTTTTGTTGCTTACTAATTATGTAAACGACAAATTTGGTTGAAAGTTGTTGTATAACAATTTGATTGTTAAAGAAAATTAAAAAATCCATACTTTGCTTGAATCCAATTCAAATGGTGAATGATTGTTCAATATTATTAAGGCTGATAACTTTTTAGATTATCCCTGTAACTAACATACTTTATGCTTTTAGTAAAAGTAAGTAATTAGCTTCTCCCTGTGAAAAAATTTGTCCTAAAATCAAATGAAATTAATCAAGATACATTTTTATGATTGTTCATATGATGTTGATCTGAGGAAAATTAAGAGTCTTCTTCAAAAATAGATTTACAGCAATTTCCAGGATTTTGTCAAGGGGACTATTTTGTTTTAGAAATTGGCTATAGCTATGTAATACAATCGTGGTACTTCTTAACTATAGCAATTCTGTATAAAATCAAACAAATGGGAAGAATTTCCACTAAGGAATAGAAAATCCCTACGTAAAAATACATCTGATTAGTATTCTTTATTCAGAACCACTTTAATCACTTAATTTTTTTGATTTTTGAGTTTCTTGTGACATAAGTACTCTCATTTGTTCAAAAATGCTTAGAAATGTAAAATACTTTTTAGAAAATAGTGTTTGACAAACACAAATTTTTGAAAAACCGTCTGCAGAAAAATCACATAATAATTCTTAAACTAACTAAAATTAAAGCATTCTAACAACAAAAAATTGAAGAAACAAAAATTGAATTAAATGTGTTAGGTAAAAAATGGTGCATATGCTGACAATTTGAAACTTTCATGTATTTTAGTAAGCCATCAAATTGGAAGAGGAGGTTGAACGAATGCAAGAAAGTGTAAAAGGGACTAGAGATAACTGAGCAGATGATATCAGGACATCTGAGAAAAAACAGGAGAGTAAAGGGAAAAAGAGATGAATAGGCTAGGCAAAAGAAGTAATAATTAGTTGTAGTAGTAAAAAAGCAGTAAAACTAGTAGATCTAGAAGCTGAAACAGCAATGAATGCAGAAATAAGAGTAGAATTTCATGGAAGAAGTAGATTGCCAGTTTCACTAGCAATCAGTATAAGCAAGACAGAATTGGAGAACACAAAGGCTGACAGAGAATCAACTTGACAAAGTTGAATTGAGTATGTACTTAAGACAGGGTAGCAAATAGGCTTAAATTATGTCATGTAAGACTGTACAGGATGGAAAACTGGAAGGCATCTGACAGAAATGAGGTACATTAATATTAGTTAAAGAATTTTACAAGTTTTCATAAGAGACTGGAAACAGCATTGGAGGAATGACTGGTCAGTGGGTGTCCAAAGTGAATTGTAGTGGGTTCAGTAGGAACAGAAGAAAAAAGAAAGGCACACAATGTCAGGCAAATAACATTTCTGCAACCACATGGAAGCTGTCAACCACAGTAATTTTAAGTATACTACATGTTACTTAGAAAAGTACATATTCATACAAGAGGAGCAGAATGGATTACAAGAAAGAGAGCACAAATATTAGCTGTTCATAGACCAGAGATTGGTTGAGAATACTAGAAAAAGAAAATGGTATGAATGACTACAGGGGAGCATATGACAACTTATCACATAAGTAAAGAGATGGAAATATTGGGGAGGAAGAATATGGGTACAGGCTGAGGCTTTCAGATGTCATATTCCAGGGGGCAGAATAGTGAGTCACCTCTGGTACATGCAAGATTTGAATTAGCATGCAAGTGTAGGCATTAAGGAAGGCAAATGGAAAGTTTGGGTTTGGATCAAGTAAGAATGTAAAAGTGAGAATGATAAGACTCAAGTTTGCAAAAGAGGATAGCTTGAGAACAAGCAATCAGCACAACATTCATATGGTTGAAGAAGTCTAAAAGTAATTAGGCTGATATAGAAAGATAAAACAGATCATCATGAGAAAAAACAAGGATAAGGAAATTATGGAAGAGGAGAGTAATAAAAGCAATAAAGTTGGGCCATGCCAATGTTGAGATACTCAGCAAGAACTTCTAGGTGGAACAAGAATAATGTGAGGGAGCTAATGCAGGAGATCAGGAAGTTACTATCAGCAGAAAGACTATTCAAATTAAATTGAGATGTGTTATATTGAAAAAAACTGTTAAGTATCAAGAAACTTTAGATGCAGAGGCGTTTGGATTTAAAGAGTATGTAGATACACAACACAAGGGATAACTTCTTAATGTAATTAATTAGCTAAAGAAGATAAAAAACAGATTGTGATCAAATGAAGACATATGGTCAATGCAGAGAGACAGACAAGATATACTCTGAAGGCAATAGATTGGAAATAATTGAGGAATATAGAGAATTGAAATTCAAAGGCAGAAACAGGCACTGATAATAGCAGTACAGAAGCAAACTTTAAGAACTAGCTGAATGAAGAAGCATGTGGAGTGAAAGCCCGAGATAAGTGGTAAGAATGATAAGCTGGTAGAGAATAAGAATTTTTTCGGGATGTATGTTAATCTGGAACTTGAAATTAAATAGAAAGAAATTAGTGTATGAGCATTGGATACAAATAATAATAGAAAATTAGATGGTAAGCATTCTGTGCGATTTCAACATACTAGATAATTTTTAAGAGAAAGAACACAACAGTGCCAAAATAGCACATTTGTAGAAAATAAAGGTGAAGGTAAGATAGACAAATATAGATAGCTGACGGAAGACATTGAAGACTGGACTTGAGAAAGTTTGAAGTATTTGCAGTAGTATTTGAAGCACAATGGACTGCAAGCAAGAAACACAACAGGTACTTTAATGAATTATTATTATTTTCATGGAAACAATACGTATTTTGGAGAAGTGGTAGTACACAAGGAAGCATTGTTACATACAGTTTAAATTTTAAGGAAAATTGGTGAGCTTCCCTAGCTGAGGGCCACACCAAGCCCGTGTGGTGAGTGGAAGGGATAATAATGAGCAATACATGCTTGCAGTTGGACTTGGAATGTCGATCTATGGATAAAATAACCATTTGAGTTCGGAGTTGATTCCATGGCCCCTAAGTCTTATATTTACCTGAGGTATAGAAATAATTATAAGAGTTCTTAGTAATTGGAATTTTCAAGGAAAAATTGATAAACTTTTCAAGTACTTTAGACATATTCAAGCACTCCTCGCGATTTCTAATATATTGTAATTGTGGAAAAATGGTTTGTCGATTTACAAGGACACCAGGCAACTTAGGGTGGGCGATTCATTGCTCGCCCAAAAATTTTACGCCCAATGAAATAAAAAATAGACCCTCAAGAAAGTCCGCTTATTTGAAACATCACCCACTGGTAGCTTCGCAAAACATGAAATTTTGCCCACTTAATGTCTCGCCAACAACCTAAACAAGGTTTTTTTGAAGGGCTTTGTTTTCGGCAGCATCTCAGCCAATTTAAATTTTAGTAGTATATTGCAAACACTTAACGTATCATACTAATAATGACTTCCTGGAAATTTTTCTTTGGTTTTTGATTAGCGAAATTTCATAGTGGGAAAATTTGCTTTGGGCGAATCACGTATGGACCATTTAGGGTTAAGCAAATGTGATGAAAACGCTTAAAAATAAACATGGAATGAATAATAAGACACATTACAATGCATAACTAAGCAACAGTTTCGTATATTTTGTGCAAGATTACTCTCATTGCAGGTATTATACAACAATGCTATTTTCAATACTTCATTTTTGAAACCTTTATTAAATGTTATTTATTTTGCACTTAATGAATCTTTTCTCATCAATTAATTCAATTTACTGTACATCTAACAGTTTAATTGACATGAATTAATTGTGACGATCCGTTGATATGTGTAATGGTTCACTAACAATTCAGTAAGAGTGAATGATACCACTAACACTTATCAGTTGTTAATAATGAGCTCACACATATATGATTTTTCTGTATTGAATAGATTTTCATAAATGATTTTGCAATAGTGTTAATTACATTCAGTTTGTTAAAAATTAATGAATTTGCAAACACTGACTTAATTTAAAAAATGAAAATGCCATTAATGAAAAATAATCTAACGGATGCAGAAACTGAGTCATCAAAGTATTTATTTTAAGAAAGGGCATTATAAACGTCATTTGAAAAACTTTGAAATTCTAAAAGCATTAAAATGTTTCTGATGACTTTTAATTATACATTCTGAGGATGTCAAATTTAATATTATGAAATTTATAGTAGAAAAGCTGGTGACTAAGAACTTCTTCAACAAAATTTTGTAAAATGTGATTGAGAAATTTATTGATTCTGCTAATAGAAAATATTTATACCTCTTCAATAAAGAACATTTATTTTCTCAAAATAACAGCAAATTTCTGCTAAATTCATGTGATATACAGATATATTTCAAGGAAAGTGAGTTAGCAATAGTAAAAGTAGTAGGGAATCAGATATAGCAGATTTTTATTATTGGTTTTTGCGTCTTTTCATTTTCCATTAGATGCAATTGATCAAAATTACAAGGGCACACGGTGTGCAAAGTCAAAGGAAAATTAAGAAGAGACACATCTCTTCTGGCGATGTTCTCCAATTGTAGATATCTTCTTTAGTTTTTGAGTAATATATGCGCGTTTTGTAGGATCATGAAAATTTTTCAAAAATTTACCGCTGTATAAGGTTAAATCACACATGAATTTAAGATACATACTATTAAAAATTTGATTAAAAAGTTATTTTCGATATGTCATTTTTATTAGATGAATTTAATATTTTATTTGAACAAGGAGAAAATTCATTATGAGTGCAAATTAATATTACTTTACATCCCTCGTTGGAAATCATTTGAAATGAACTTTGTTATAATTGTACATAACACAACTAACCGAAAATTTTTTTTCAATGTTGTGCATCAAAACTGATGATAATGTAAAAGGTGTTTGTAAAATAGAAAGACACTCTAAGTTGTTTTTAATATCTTATGCTAATGTTAAAAAGAAAATGATTTCCATCAGTTAAATTATTTAAAATATAAATGCAGGTTAACATCTTTAATCTATCCTTTTGTAATACTAACATTCAGTTACAATTCATAGATTAAATCTTAACCAAGTATTATTAATAGAATCAAAGTTTATGATAGAGCATACCAACACCTTAAATTCTAAAAAACTATTAAAAATGTTAATACAAAGGAAAATTGCAATGTGAAAAGAACTGATAGTAATAAATGACCAATTATATCAATTAATTTAAATCCAGTATCTGAATACCATTCATTTCACCAAGTATAATTGATAATGCTCAAGAGTTAATTTTAGATAGATGGATAAATTTTGTTTGATTTCGCACGCAACCCTAAGGTTGAACAGTGGCGAGGAGTTACAACAAAATGCGACATCAAAATTATGAATATTTACAAAGCAAACTAGGTGTGGTTAACCGGATAATTCTTTTCTATTTGGGCAAATACAAGAGAACTTTGTGAACGGGTAGAGGAAATTGGAAGATGCCAAGTTCGGTAATCCCTCAAATTGTAAGTGAATTCTGAGGACGCAGGTAAAATATTGTTCAGAATATGATCTTCCGATTGCATTTGCTTCCATAAGCAATCGCATTGAGCTAGTCTACATTCTTCTAGTGATTTAAAGCTAGTAAAAACAAGCACATCATTATATGATAACTCGGAGCATATGCATTGCAAAACGGGCCTTTGGATGCATTCTATATCATTGGCTTGAGTCTTTGTTATAGAGTGGACCACACTAATCTACAACCCACCTCACAACTGCTATGTAAACGGAAATAATATTTTAACAAGGATTCCACTATGTTTCAAAATATGAATGCCTTTTCTTATTGACATAGAATTTCAGTCAAATCTGAAATGGAACAAAAATATTAAAAATATCGTACTGAAAGCCTCGATGAAAATTTATACAAAGATACGCGTAAATCAGGTTTCCATTGGTATGACATTCAGGAGGAATGTCAAACTATTTTAAAAAGGATATTGTAAGTTCTTTGGTTTTGTCAAAATTCAAGGGTTTCTTCAGTCTAGCACTTGTTCTATCACGCTCGTATCCTCGTTGCTGTTCCGGAGTAAGCTGTGAAAGTGGTTGCGGTACGTTCCTTATTAATTTGTTCTACCAGCTCATCGGTGGTGGTAACCCTTCGGTTGCCCACCAAGATCAACTTCTTGTTTTTGGCGTCGAGACACGCTAATATTTTTAATGCTTTCCATTTATTTCTTGATGATTCCCACCCATCTCATGTAGAAAGTTTTTTTTGACGATGCGTTGGTGACCCATATTCTTGTGAAGGTTCTATGTTTCTTTTACATCAAAAGTTACTTTAAATAAGTTTCTAATATCAATATCTTGAGTACATTATACAATGAGTTTATTCGCGAGTAATGATGATGGATGTGCAGGATTTTTTATTCACCATCTATGCTTTGGAATACTTGTTTTCAATATATATATATATATATATTAGTGTAGCTTTTTCCATCTCCATATGAATTAATTTTGTCTACTATCAATAAGAAGCATAAATACCCAATTTTACTAAGATATCATAAATGAAAAATATATCCCGATAAAAGCATTGCGAAATAACTCAATATTTGCTGCGACTATGCACATATGTGTGTATTTATTCTATAAACGAAATAAATATGCTCAAAATATAAGTTAAATGCATAAACATCAAAAAATTGCATTAAATTCACTTATTCTGCCATGAAGTCTAAAACAAAATATCTAAAACATGTCCCCTATGTGCAAAAGTGTTTACTTTTGGGCTTCTTCTGCTAGTGCATATATTTGTATTTTGAATGAAACAAATACTCGTTCAGCACATTCATTTAATTTTAAACTTTTGAAGATTAGGTAATATTCCCGACTCCGTCGTTGACATTTTTTAATATAACAGCAGCCTTTTCTTTGCTATCATTTCTTAGAAAATCAAGAACAGTACATCAAGTGACTAAATTATTAAAACAAACCTTCCTATTATACTCAAGGATTTTTAAGCGTGGAAGACAAGAAATTTTTTGTTTCACAATTCTAACAAATGAGATATTTGCATGCTTGATTCAATGGCAAAGCAGATGCCAATAATGTCTACGGTACGCAGTTCAACCTTTCATAATTTTTATATTATATTAGACCTGAAGAAAATTAGTCATTCTTGCATAAAATTCTAAACGAGACTGGTGGTTCTCAGCGACAATTGACCAATTCCCTCATTCTAGTCTCTAAAAATTTTGGACTCGCTCATGTTTCGGTTCAAATCGGCAACTGAGGTATCACGATCAAATTGCACAAAATTTTAACAATTCTGCACAAGAATTATAAAGATCTAATGCTCTTACATTCCTCTATCTAACTACAATCTGTCAAATAACTTTGACATAATTGGAAATGCAGCACTTAACAATTAATGAATAATGCTAATGATTATCTTTGGTAACTAGTAGTGACTCGCACAATATACAAGACTACCCTAAATAGGCTGTTCAAGTTGAGAGATATAATATAAATGCATATATATATATATATACATATAATATGCATACATATATATAATATGCATATATAAATATATATATATATATAT
>CABFPE010000628.1:130178-143330 GCA_900660155.1 Hofstenia miamia | reverse complement strand
AAAGATTCTCCAATACTATTTGCAAATAATATATTAGATCTTGGTTTGAATATATCTTACAATCTAAATTGGAATGTCCATGTGGAATTTATAATGAATAAATCTGTAAGAACTTTATTTTATATTAAAAGAAATGTTCCTTGGTCGACACCATCTTGTATTAAGATTAACTTATTTAAAAGTTGCATTTTACCAATAATAACTTATGCATCTCAATGTTGGTAGCCTTCACGCAGTCAATTTTTATTACTTGAAAATTTTCAAAGAAAGTGCCTAAAATGGATTTTACAAAATAAGAGAGTCATTTATCAAAACTTAGCTGATGAAAACATTTTTCCTATAGCCATTCAATTTCAAATAAATGACTTAATATTTTTCAATAAGCTCTTAACAAATAAATATGGCTTTAACATCATTAATTATATTAGCTACAAATACAATGTCATCAATGCCATATTAAAATGTAAAAGACTATTTCAATTAAAAGATCTACAAGAACACTGCAATTTTCTAATTACTTTGATAGAATTATTCACCTAGGAAATTATTTAATTATGAATAGTGATATTGAATAAGATCAGACATGTCATCAATTCAAAAAAAAAGATTAAGAAATTCTTTCGTCAATATATTCAAGAAAAATTCGATCCAGAAAGAATATGTAGCTGGTTTTTATCCTGTAGTTGTTCTTATTGCCGAATCTCAAGATCCACATATAAGTGAAATTTAACGTACATTATTATTTATTTGCAATATTTTGTTTGATAACCATATTTTGGTTAAATATAGCCGTTATTATTATTATTAATATTAATGCATAATGCTTACATATATATATATAAGTGTGTATATATATATATATATATATATATATATATAAATATATATATAGCATATATTATATAAAGTACTTAAATTCGTCTTGATTTATTTAGTTCAATATGTGAGTGTTACTTTCATGACGATAACAAACTTACGCAATATAAACAACTACGTAATCTGGCAGTCAGTATTTTCAATGACACAAACTTGCTGAAAGACATAGTGTTAACTATAAACTAACTTGAGCTCGGAGGCGTCTAGCACACCATCGTGATTCCTGTCGAAGACTTGAAATGCTTCTCGCAATTCCTGCTCTGGATCTCTCTTTAATAAATAAACTTTTGCAAAGTTGACGAATTCAGAAAATTCAATGAAACCGTTTCCTAAAATAAAATTTCCAATAACTTTGATATTATATATTATGTACATACAGCAGAGCATAAATTCAAGAAAACAGTTATACAATCTATCACAAAATTTCATGAGTAGTGATAACTGAATGCATGAGACGTAGTATATTTTCAGGAATTTAGATTTAGCTTAAGTTGTCAGAATTAATTTGTTGTAAAATATTTCAGAATTTCAGCATATTTAATGTAAATTATTTATTTCCATGTCGTTGAAATATAATTTTTTATCAATATTGGTTGGTTTATAAATGACGCTACTGTGCAGAAAGCTTACGCTGAAAATTTCAAATATTTGTTCAAATCAAAGTCGATTAATCAGCGCACACCAAATATACGGATAACCCTGGAATTATTGAACTAGGTTTTTCCTCCAAGTCATGAATGATTTGGTTTTTTAAGAAAGAATTTAACAATTCTTTTATTTATTAAAGTTTCCTTAGCTTACCTTTCGTCTCTAACTTAGACCCGTCTATGCTGTTTCTATGCTTTGAGAACAAAAAAAAGAAAGAAATTAATAAATACTGAAGGCTTTATCACATGTTTAAAAATAATGGAATACCATCATTTTATTTGGCATTCACTGATAATGAAAATCTCTAACAATTGTTCTTTTTTTAATATCATCGTGAATAATACGCGAAGTTTTCTTACAAAATTAGGTATGACCCAATTTTACTTTTCCATTAATTCGAGTATAGTCTTGTCTAATACTTCTTTCAATGTTGTCTCTGAATTGTCTGCAAAAATAGCATTTCAATCCTAAGTGTCCGACGTCAACATGTAATCACCCACTTTATCTGACATTTGGAATGGTACTTTTCAAAATTAGGTCCACTAATAAGCAAACGCTTTTATCTATGTTTACCTAGTTAGAGAAACAGACCAATAAACCTGTCCCATTCAGCTATTATACTTCCAAATAAATTTATCACATGTTAAATCAGTGATCGTGTGTGTTAAATAAACTGGTTTATGCGAATATATAGAAAGTTAACGATAGACTGAATTTTTAAATTTTATGATGATTTCATGAATTGATTTCATCTTGCTCAGTTCCAGGTCTTCTAACCTAGAGGATAGCCAAAAATTATATTTTTGTACTTGTTAACGGTCAAACAAGCTATACTCAAGCTAGTCCTTTGGTCAGTCTATCATGCCACATTTTCCCCAAATTGAAACCAATTAATAAGGAGCGAATTATGCAAGTAATGGAAGTTTTTTGAAACATAAAATATTAGCATCCACCCCCGAACTATTTCGCACTAAAAGTAGTTATATTCTGGATGAAACTTTACCAATTTAGTGCACTAAAATACCGCCTCGCCTGAGAAAGAGGATGCCGGTTCTAACACAACCACTACTACATTGCGGGAGTTCGGGATCTGCGAAGCTATATATGTTTTCTAACTTTGCCAGTCCCATCACATCTCAGTACCGATTCAGTTCCGTGAGATTTGGTTTCGGTTACGCAATGGTTTCGTCCTGTGTTTCGGTTTTAGATCCTTTTCTGATTCTAGTCTCGCGTGACCGGTACTACGATAAGTAATAATAATGTCGTGATGGAAATTCTTTCGAGCGGGCCTACTCGGCTATAGTCACAAAAGTTTTCCGTACCCGGCTGTTACCCACCGAATTTACACTTCTTTCAGTTTTGACTTTTGGAAATATATCAAATTCGCCCGAAATTTTACACCTCTTTTTAATGCTATAACCGTAACCTGCACACGTTTAAACCTGTCCATCACTAAACAGTAACGAAACCAGTCCGCAAGACTCAGCTGTGTTTTCGAAAAAGCGGCATATGCTTACAAAAAAGTTATGTTCGATGATCCATGTAAAAATTCATCATAATTATATTAGCATAATATTTTAATGTAGTAAGGGTTAAGACAAGGCGATTTCAGTATGTATTTAGGTGGTGAAAATAAGAAAAACTTTTATAAAATAGTTGACTGTCCGTTATCTATTGGGGCCTTCTTGCGGCGTCCTTGAATCTATCTCTGCGATGTATAGTATGATATAACCTATTTTTCTTCAAAACGATTTTCATAAACTTTGAAATAGTTATGATTATGCAATTCTGAAGCACCTCTCTCCCCAACAAATTCTGTTGCAAATAAAGAAAAGTTCATCACTGTAGCAATATTTCTATTGAAATTTATATATTCAAATATTTCTTCAGCATTAAGTCGCAGCGACCATCAGGGAAGTTAATTTAATTACATTTACATTTAATATGGAATTTTCCTTAAAAAATCAAAAAATGGACTGAAATGGCTTTATTGAATTTCTAATTCGAGAAATTGTTACTATTAAAATATTAATGAATTTTTGTTTATATGTATTTTAACAAAGAACCCTTCAGTGTTTTGTAGACAAGTTCGACGAAGCTACCAACCAGTCGTTATTGTGATTTGATAAATAATATATTACTATTGTTAATGCATAGCAGTTTTCACATGCTAATGGCTATGGTTTGCAATTCAAATTTACTTCTAAAATTAGCATGCCATCTGCAAAGTGGCTGCATTTTTTAATTTGATCGGAATGGATTGAAGTTAAAATGCGAAAGCTGAAGTTGTCCTAATTATATAGTTCTTTCTTAACTATTAGCACATCCGAAGGTTCCCCATTCTATTAAATCAGAATAAAAATTTATGCGAGAGAATTTACCTAGAAACTTTTGACGATTTGTTTTGGTTAATTAGCTCGAACTATATTGCTTTTTCTTATTAATGTTCTATAGAAATATAGCAATGATTCGATAAGCACTTTATATTTGTTCGCCATTTTCACTAATAGTATTAAAGAAAGCAGTAAACTTTGCTTTCATTATGCTAACTATTTGTGTCTAGCCACCATTAATTTGGATTAAAATACTTTGTAATACAATAATTGAATTTGAAGCAACATAATTATAATCAGTTATTTTGACAATAATTTGCGGCTTAAGGTATCTGTAGAAATTAGAAAAAGGGATTAATTAAGAAGAGCACAATACTCAACCTTTGTTATTCTGAATCTAATTATTGCCCATTGCATCCATAAAGATACAATCGGTTTCATTCACATTTGCAAACAATTTTCTCCCTGCCTGTTAAAGAAATTTAGAAATTTTTAGACATTCATACATGTATGGGTAAATGTGCTCCTCTGTTATGATAACAATAGTAAAATGCTGAAACTGGTAATGAAGCTTTTGGCAAGTGCATTTTCAATTGCTTCACAGTTTGATAGGCAATAAAGTTATGAACTATGACACATTCTTATTAATTTTATGCTCAATAAGCCTTTATGACACTTGAAAGATTTTTCTAAATGTTTAGAATAATTCAGGCCTGATTTGAGTTGTTAGTTTAATGGCGTATAATTCATTTTATGTGGTTCACTTCTGTAACTCATTTCTCATTAGAGCATACCTTCGTTTATGTAAAATTATATTTGTTTAGCTGAACCACTTTAAATTGTCCTTAACATATAATAAGCTGTAGTAAAACTAGTTTTGAGGCATTCCTCCTAGCCAAAAATGTGGGCCTAAGAAATTCACTATAACAAGAAAATATATATTCATATAATTTTCTATGTTATAAAGCCTTAATGTAATTTATACTTAAACTGTTGCGAATGTAATATAATATTATATGCACATTATAAACAAGAGTAAAATAGAAAGTAGAAGCAAAACCGGCTTATTAGTTGATTGGCAAATAAACGGTTTATCCATTAGTAATGAAATATAATAAGAAAGTTGTGCGCTAATATTTTTTGTCAATTTTTCATTACCCAGAAAGTTGTGCACAAAGATGTGTGCGTTACTAAAGTATCGTTAAGAAATACAGCTAGAGCTGTATGAAATATTCATATAGTCTTCTCCTAATTAAACGAAATCAAATCATTAAGGAAAAAATTTCATTTGGTTGTTGCAACTTTCATAATGAGTTTGAATAATTGAGAATTTTTAATTTACTCTGTTCTTGTATAGCAAAAATTTGCTTTTATGTACCGTCCAATGTGTAAATGGAAAATATATTATAAAGTTTAAAATTTGTGAAAATTTACAAGACTTTTTATGAAACAAACAAATTGCGATTACACCAGTCTACTGTTCTATTTTAAGAATTTATAGTGTTCCAAATAATAAATGGAGGGTTAACAATGGTTTGCAGCTATAATATTTCACACCTCAATGATTTTAATATTTAACAATGTTTTGGAAATCAATTCTCATTTGCATAATTTATAGAAACGGAACTCTAGTGAAGGCTTAAATAAATAACTAAAGTTGATATTAGTGGGACGGCTTAAGTATTCAATACTACTTCAACATTCAAAAGTGGTTGGATGAACTTTGCGTAAATCCCACAATATTATTTTATATTGGAACAATAAATATTGGTTTTAAAAACTATAAATACCAAATGTCTGAGATTACTATGAAAGAGGAAACTACGAAGTAGGTCCAATATATTTTCATATTCTGAATGGATATCAATACATGCTCAAATCCAAGGCAGTATGAAAGACGACCTCACTAAAAAGGGATTATTTTAATACATACTTTATTTTTTGGATGTAATATGTTCTGAATTCCACGTTATACCTCAATCTAAATGATACTTACATAATTATGACATTAGAGTAACTTTCTTCCTTTATTATAAAAGATTTTCAAATATCAGTCTTAAATTGACTCAATTTTGCATAATACTGCTTTATAGTAATTGTCTCGCAAAACATTAAAAAATTCAAGTCCACACCAAAAAAATTAAATAAATTATTTTGACTAAAATCTAATACATTATTCCTAACGTATAATACAAAATGCATACATACATGTATATACATATACATATAATATACATATACGGTGTTGTCCATAGGAACGGACAGCACACAGTTGTACATCTCATGGTAGTCTATTCTTGATATTGTAAAAGATATTTAACTTCATATTTAATAAAGTCAATAAATTAGGTCGTTTTGCATGTCGCATTGTACAGGTTGTTCTATGTAGTAGAGAATAAACGTAAAATTTTATAAATATTTATGATTGAGCTGTATTGCATATTAATATTATAATAGGACCCCATGTGATAGAATGAAATGATATAGGATGGGATAGGACAGGCAGAAATTGCAATGGGATGGGGCAATAGAAATGTGTCTTATGGGCAATTCTATATATATATATATAATATATATATATATATATATATATACATATATATATTCTAAGGTAATGTCAAAAAAACCTCTATTAACAAATAGTGTTGGAAAAACTTTAATATTGATTACTGAATACATTTGTCAAAAATTAATAAGAGCAGCACAAAATGTAATCATATGCAAAATTTGAGGTAGACTACAACATGAATCCTAAAATTCCATTATCTAAAGTTCGGAAGGAATACGTTCTGGCGTCATAAAACGTAAATTAACCAGTAGGCTAATTTCATTTTAAAAAATTAAATTCAAGTCAGAAGATATTAGTGATCAGTAATTTTATTAAAAATGTCAAACATGTTCGCCTGGCGCATAA
The DNA here is from genome assembly GCA_900660155.1 of Hofstenia miamia. Taxonomy (NCBI): domain Eukaryota; kingdom Metazoa; phylum Xenacoelomorpha; order Acoela; family Hofsteniidae; genus Hofstenia; species Hofstenia miamia. Next base: position 136,559 of record CABFPE010000628.1, on the reverse strand, counting down.
ATCATTTAGTTATTTTATTAACCTTCAAATGCTAAAGTGCTAGTTTAAAATGTGATCCATGTTATTTTAATTGGTTCTTCATGTTTACACATCCATGATAGCAGGTCAGCCTACCAATTTCCACAACGTGACACAATTGTTGATTTGCAAGAAATGTCAATTGTACAATAGTACTGTTGGCAACTAGCAATATATGATTATGTTGATTCAAAAATTTTGGAATGAGTTTCAAAGCAGTGATTTTAATAATGAATTTTAAGAAAGTATTAAAGAATGCAATTTAGTAAAATTACTTAATTAAAGAATATCTGGATTATAATTCAAAGCAAATTAGTAATGTTAAAAAGATTCATTGGGTAAGATAAAAGGTTTTAATTGAATTTAATACACTTCTCAAATTCAAAATAAAAAATTTGCATTCCCTAAAATATGGATTACCTTGTTTCTGAAATTTTTCTGAGATAAACTCAACAGTAAGATTCAAACAGTTTTACATAGATATTTGTGGGGCTTAGAACTAACCAACCAAAATAATAGAAAGTTATAAAGCAGCAAGCTATCGTATTATTTACTGAAATTAAAGTAAAGGAACTAATATCAAATTGCTAAGTTGTAGTTTAAATATAGAAGCCAAAATGAAATTCAAGAACAGCTCAATAGCAAAATTTCGTCAGTACAAAAATTGGTACTTAGTCTTTAAAATAAATCGTTACACATTTTTCGGTGGCCTATATTTAGATAAATTCGTCGTTTATCTGTTCTTAATATATCCAAGTTATCAGCCCTGCCGCAATAACATTTACTTTCGAATCCATTTGGCCACAATAAAAAATTAAGATTGTAACTTTCTAGAACTGAAATGTAATTACTTGCTTTCATCAAGACAATAACTTTAGCAACTGAGTAATCATTTTTGTTCAAAATATACTAAGATAAGCAAATACTTTTGAGAAATGTATATATATATATATATATATATATATATATCATGTTAACAGTGTATTGCAAATTCTCAAGATAACTCAATCTTTTGAAAATGTTTCCATTAAAAATTGATGACTTATAATAACTATAATAATTTTCTGTCAACATACTAACCGTAAAGAAAATAAATGACAGTTTTACTGCAAAATAAAGTTTTGCAAAATGTTTTGGTAGATCTTACGATTTATCGCTCTTTTGGGATCGAACTTTCCAATTACTTTCCTGCTCAATGTTCACTTGATAATGGAATGTCTGCTCTAGTTTTCTAGAATGCCACACTTAAAGAAGCTTTGTACCACTTTCTATGCGATAAAAAAACCATTAAAGATTAAATTAAAAATTTTGAGATCTTCAAGGAATAAAGGATCTATTTAGAGCAGCATTATGTAGTGTATTGCGATTATTATTTATATTGCTGAATAAATTCTTAGTCTTTCATTATTTCTTGATGGTTGATAGCATTAAAGCAAGCGACTATATTTTTGTGGCAAATAATATTATGAATTTAATAAGGGAATTCAAAACATTGGATCCTTTAATGGTATGTCCTGTTTAACACGAGTGTGAAATTCAGATAAATCCTGACCAACAAGTGTACAAGAAACTGATTGAAATTCGCCAAAACATTATTTTATGTAACTGAAAAAATTGCAATGTAGAATTCCCAGCGCTGATCTCTGGATGGAGAAAATATGGAAGCAATGCATTTGTTTGATAAATTTATGTCAACTAAAAAGTAAATTTATAATATTTTGTGGGGACATACGCAAAGACAAGTTATTTGACTATTTTTCGTAGTTAATACAATCACTTTTAAGTCTTCACGAGAAATGACAAAAATTGAATTCTAAAAAGCTGAATAATATTTAAGATTACTTTAATTGCTGATTTGAATTGCGGGACTTTTAAGATTTTCCATTCTAACACATTCACTTTTTAAATTAACTTTTGAGATGCTCATAAGGCAGAATCATAATATAACAAAAGATCTTGTTCAAATAATACATCTAAAATTAGTATTTATGCGTAATATTAACTTTAAAACTAAATGGCGATTATCTATTGCATATGAGAGTGTATTTTCATCAATTTAATACATTTTTGAATTTAGTTTACAAAATTTTTTAAAGCAGATGCAGGAAATGTATTATTTCATGAAAATCAAACAGGTGCTTTTAAAATGATGTAAATAATGTCAACAATTCTTACTCTATTGTTGAGAAAATATCCACGCCAGCAATTTCTATTGTTAAATCAGACTTTGGTTTAATACGAATTTCTCCAGGCTGCGTTTTTCCTTAGTAGTAATTAAGCCGAAAAGATCCCCAGCCGCCATACTTAATTGCATAAATTTCATTAGTTCTGTTTATCAACAACTGAAAATATGAAGTAAGAACATGTTGCCGGACATCAGTAGAACAATTTTAATTTTCGAATTTATAATCAATTGCAGGCAATCGAATGCTCCTAAAAAACTTGAAACAAAAATTTTGTTATATGATTCTAAAAGTGTACGCAAGTTTCAACAGGGGTAAGATGGAATGAGAAAAATTCTTTTGAAAATCGAACTGCCAAATATACCCACAATCGTGATCTTGTACATTTGTGATAGAGACAGCTAACATTTTCACAAATCGTGTTAGATGGAAAAAAGGTCATACTCATTTGACTGAAAACTTCGAATAAGAAAATGCTTGAAATAACATATAATCCGATCAATTCAAAACTACTTTTGCTAAGTACTAACTTATTTAAAACGCTAAAGCAGCGATTACTCCTTGAGAAATTTATGAAATTATGAAATAGAAACAAAATTTCTGCAAATAGCAATTCAATGAGAATATCAACCTAATTTGAAGTATATTTACCTGCTAACGTTTTTGCTGAATGAATAATGAAGTAAACAAAATGTTTAGGGGTCATTTTGGCCTATAGTCACGTTAATAGTGTTAAACTATGTGATGCATCCAATTTTGACTATCATTTAATTCCTAAAGTAAATTATGGGCTCTTAGTAGACACTGATGTAAAATACTGGGTAATGGATTTGCAAGATGTTTCTACTTTTTCCTTTCCAAAGTTTCAGACAAAATGTTGTTAATGTAATTCTTAGAAATATAATTAATATTGACTCTTCTTGATTCCATTCTATTGGTATAAGAAAAATGAATTATGTCCCATTAAAAACTTTTTGTAAAGATGACAACGTGATGAACTTTCTATTAGATATGCTTAAGCTTAACTTTTTAAAGTTTTAAAGTTGTCTTAAGTCCTTGGTTTAATAAGAAAATTAACGAGATCATTTTCCTAAAATCTGAATCTTTCCAATATTCTATCTATGATGATGCCTTAGGAAAATCTTAATGCAATCATTTAATAAACTGCGACAATGAAAGTTGATAATCCGAAAAAATAGTATGTCAAAGAAATGAAGAAACTAAATTATTTAACCAAATGTTAAGAGAAAAATTTTTTACAAAGATTACTTTATTTTGTCAGTGATTAGTTTTTATCATACTCACTTTTGGGAAGCAACACAAAACAAAGATTTTTAAAGAAGTTCATATCATGAAGTATAATCATAACAAAGGATGATGTACTTAAAATTTGTTATACATTTCGGATCAAAAATTTGTTTAGATTTGGTAATATTAGGCGTGCTTGGCAGATGTGTCGTTGTTACCACAGTGGAGTATAAATTTTTTAATAGCAAATGACTACCAGAAATGTTCGCAAGGGAGACATGATGGAATATCCTTCCGTCAGATTTCAGAAAATGAAATTTTTATACAAATACAATCCAATAAAAATTGTATCCTTTTGTGGTACAACTTAAGAAAACTAAATATTAACAATTTTGAAGTTTTAATATTATTTCTTCATTACTTAATTGCAAAACAGTCATAGAACTTTAAAATAAAATTTTTGAAATTTTTTTTTCATAACAAATATCCGCTTAATCATAAAATAGGTCACTTTCGCTCAGAATTCTTCAATACTCATAATAATGTAATGGTTTTCGAAAAATAATGAATATGATATCATTTCTACTTGTAATGAGAGCAATTGATTCTAAAATACATAAAATGTATTTACTGGCTAAGGCATACACGCTACCCAGATTCATTTTTATTCAATATATTTAATTTTGGCAATATTTGAAAACATAAAATGTAGTTCATTGCACAAAACAAGTTTAACTAAAATTAAACATTGGATTTGGGAACCATTTAAAGTAACAAAGTCATTCCCCTAAAATTCATTAACAAATACATTTATTCCTCCCAACGCCTTCATCTATATTTACACTTTAGCAAAACTCTGACTAGGAGCGATAATTATGCTAAAATTTCTGACATTTCTGAATTTCGCTAAATTTATTAGATTAATGAATCCTTATAGGAAAATCTTTGATGTCTCTGTTATTAAATTTAGTGAATTTATGGGAGAAAAGAAAATGTTGAAAAGTTTCAGTGAAATTTCGATGAACCGTGAAAATACCAAGATATAATAGATTATCTCAGAAGAGGATTTTAAATAATAAAATTATTGATTAATACGAAATTTTTTACAATTAAATGATGAATTCAATAGATTTAGCCATAGTCTTGTGATTTATTAACATTAGTTACAAATATGCGCTGCATATATATATATATATATATATATTTATATATATATATATTATAGTAAATATGGCAACCGTAGAGTTACATCATCCCGATTTAAGAACTAGTGCTTTGCTTTTTGCTTTATTATTTATTTTTGTTTAGCCTTGTCTTAATTAATCCGTAGAGTGCTTCAGTAGTTCATTAATATTGAGTGTCTTCTTCTGTATTTGACACTCATTTGGTGATATTATGTATAAAAATGCGTTACATATGCATATTTTTTCATTTATTCTTTGTTGACAAAATAAGAACAATCTCATCTGTATATGCCATTGAAGGTTTCCATAATTTTTGGTTTGCTCAAATGTTCACAAATTATCTATCTTCAGATTTTTAGCTGAAAATAATCGCAGTTCTTTTGATCTATTTCAAAAATATATAACTTATTTATTAAGTTCTATTTCATTTTTGTCTTACTCTAATCAGTGATTTTCATAAAACAGTCTTTCTCAGAAGACAGTTTTCACCAAAGTGACTGCAGCAGAAGAGTTTATTACGGGCTTACGAAAGCAAACTAGTAGATATGTGTAAATTTACAACCAGCTATGATTGGCGATTTAGTGCTATAACTGTTCCTACAATATTTATTTCAGAACATGATCCTGATCCAAGATTAAATGAAGAGCCACGCGTATGCACGATATAATTGTTTACCAACATCTTTTGCAACATTGACTTCTAGAAAAATTTACATAAAGCTTTTCAGCAATGTTAATCCTTCATTGGATTCCAATACATGTTTTCCTAGAAATTAAGATGGCACTATTTTTTCTTAAATCTTGTTATTTGATGGTTTTCATGATTACTGCATATTTCACCTATATTTAATAAAGACTTAGAAATAAAGACTTCAATGCAGCACCCATTGTGGACTACGAATTAATTACTGGATGCGTCACAGATTTCGCACATATAATGATTGGATAGCAATTACTACGAAATTATAACGTAGACGCTACCACTTATGCTCATTGCCTTATGGCGGCCTTAACATGAAATACTGTGCACAATCGTGAGCGTTGATCATTAGTCGTAAGTCGAGCTAAAAGAACATCTCGATCAGGAACTGATCCTAAAGCTTGTATGTCTAAATAGGTTCTTGATACTTTTCCAGGTTTTGTTAAGAGGAATTCTTCTAATATGATGAGATCAAAGTTTTCACCATGCTGCAATTATTCGGCATCTTATATAGATTTTATATATTCTTACTTGAAATAAGATGACATACTTTTTGCGATTACACTGTCCTTGCCTTCGAACTCTGAATAAAAAACTACAGATTCGTGGATTTTTAGCTGGTTGTTAACAATTTGTAAGAACTATAGAATATTATTATATGAAAATTATAAATTTTCTCTCTCATGATTATAATTAAGAAATCGCTCGGAATCCCACTTTCAGTTCAAAAATACCTCTCGATACTGAGGATATCCGCAAGATTCTAACCCGTACCCGGAGATTGATATTTTCTTTCCTTGCAATAATTAAACAGTTTAAATTTTTTGAATAGAATTTGAATAATATTCACATTTATTCAGGGTTATTTTTTCGACATTTAACAAATATTTGATGATTTGAAAAAAAATCTTACTTAAAACATTCATTAGCATGAGTGGGAAGCTTATTCATACATTCCTTACACAAAAATTATAATGCACACCCCCAATGTATGTAGTACCCTTAACTACATACTATATATATATATATATATATATATATATATGTG
>CABFPE010000628.1:118838-130050 GCA_900660155.1 Hofstenia miamia | reverse complement strand
TATATATATATATATATATATATATATATGCATGCTGCCAAAATAATTAAAAGTTAACATCGATTCAGCTGTTTACGAACACTTACAGTCGCAATTGATTGACAAAGACACCTAATGAAACATTGAAAATAAGCAATCTAATCCTTGCGGCGCACAGCAACTAGTTCAGTAGTTTGACTGGCAGAAGTGTAATATGCTTAGATGTTATATCAGTAAACTGTCAATATACAATGCAAAACACTATAAAGATACAAAGATTTATGTACCACGTATGAAATTAAAATTCTCAGTTCATAATAGCAAATGTAACAGTTACAAAACTGTACACTTAATATAATTTCTAAAAGACAATGCAATGACCACAATATGAGAACAGTGTATTAAACAAAATGCATTTTTAGAATAATATTATTATATTGAATGCATATAGCCAAAAATAAGGATATAAATGCACATTTTAAATTCAACCATTTCAAATACTTAACAGCGAATATCTATCACAGTTATTTTTATACATATATATAATGTATTTCTTATATTGCGCACATATTTGTAAAGCCAATTCTAGTGGGCTATAAAATAACAAAATATTTGCTTAAATATTGAGTTCAGCTAATTGTAGTTCAAAGAGTTCTGTTTTCAGCAATTTCTTAAAACTTGATAAGGTTTTTGCACTTCTGGTATTTGAACTAAGATTGTTGAAAATATTGGCACCAGCAATTGAAATCGATCTTTTTGAATAAATATATTTATGATTTATAATTTTTATCAAATACTGTTTAGAAGTTTTTTTAGTTGAGTTTTCAAAAAAAAATAAATTATTTAAGTATGTGGGAGTATTATTAAGAACTGCCTTAAATATAAGTATATTATATATTTATATTTTATGCGATAGGAAACATTTAACCAATGAAGTTGAATGATTGCAGGACTGATATGGTCGATCCATTTCAAAACAAAAACAAAGCGCACACAACTATTTTGAATTTTTTGAAGTATCTGTACTAAAATATTGTCCTTATGAAGAAAGCGGACATTACAGTAGTCTAGCTTAGCTAGAATTAATGTTCTGACGAGTTCTGATCGATAATTTTTTAGCAGATAATTTCGAATTTTGTAAAGATTTTTCAGAATAAAGTATGCATGTTTAAATAAATGAGATGCATGATCTTTCATTGTTAAATTTCTATCAAATACTAAGTCAAGATTAAGAACATTTTCAGTATATTCATTAAAACTTTGATTTTTGAAAAGTGTTAAGATATTTCTTTTCGAAGTATTTAAGATTTGATGTGCAAAAAAAGTAGTTTTTCTAAATTGCATTTCATCTTTAAACAGTATTGTTGAGTAATGTTATTATTTTTGGAATTTGGTTTTACAAAAAATTGTGTATCATCAGCATACATATGGTGATTAATTGAACGAGAAGCTAGATATTTGCCTATAAAGGAGTTAAAAATTAAAAACAAAATAGGGCCTAGAAATGAGCCTTGAGATTTTATTTTATTAAATGAAACGTATTGCATTCTTTCAGTCAAATAAGATTGTATCTATTTGAGAACAGTATGCTTAATCGAGAAAAAAATCGAGATAAAAAATCTGCAGCTTTTCATGTATAGACCAAAGGAGATCAGGCAAATACTGAACTAGCAATATGTAAAAAGGAATGCAAACACATATTTTCAGGGAATTCATCTGGTTTTGTGATATTTAATTCCTATATTGAGCCAATGCCTATATAATTGTTCTTTTATAAAAATAGTACTTTATAATTACATCTTTAGTTTTGTTGTTATTAAACCTGTTTAAATAGTTAAAAAACAAAACTAAATGTACAATTTCATGTATTGACTTAAAAAAATACGATACCAATTGTCTTTTCTATTTATAAATTATTGATTTAGACTTTTTAACACAACTATTTGTTTTTAGGCCTACTTGTCAATATGTATTTTTTAAAATAACTCGAAATCCATTGTTTCATATGGAAATTATAACAATGATATTGTTCCAATTTGATCAAGTTTCAAATCGCATTGCAGCAAAAAAATTGAACTTTGCTGCTATTGCTTGATCGGTATTTAATTTTCCACATGTATTCTTTTTGCAAGTTTCAAAGAACTAATCATTTACATTAGATTACTATCACATTTTGTTTGTAAGTTGAGAACATGGATGTATATTACAGACATGCGTCATAGGCTTTAAGATTTTAAATTGAATGACTTTCTTTGAGACGTTGACTTGAAGTGCTAGCATAAATGTTGATTCGCGCTAGACATTTCCTTTTGAATTAGAAGGCTTAAAAAATTATAGTGCTTTAAATATTCATTAAAATTTGAGCTGAAAATATGTGGTAAGTGTCTTAAGTATTTGCTAACTAAATTTTCAACTGCATAATTCAACTAAAGACTAAAATTTCATTATGCCGAATAAATTTTGTTAATAATAGTTAGTTGTTATTGCAAGAGCATGTTAAAATATATAGTTTTCTAGTAGGATTATTAGATTAATTGGTTGATAATTCAATGTTTGATCTAGCATTTAGTAATTGATAGTTGAATGACGCACCTGTCAAATACGATTCAATTATGAATTAGTAGTTATTGTAAAAGTTACTTGGAGTGCTAAGACTTGAAACGTGTAAGATTTTGTTTTGGCCAAGCCTTCGCAACACAGTTCACGAAAATATACTAGATCAAAATCCGAAGCCTAATCAAGAACCTTTAAGCGAAGAGGCATTAGTTGTATTGTATTTCTCTTATGAAACACGATATTATTTTGTATTCGAGATTTCTTTGATGGAAAAGTTTTTAAAAAAAATATTTTTAGCTATAAATTGCCGTAAAGAAAATTGATTTATAATTGATAATTGACTTTGCAGATTAATAATTGATTGATAATTGATCGACACACTAGAAATTTGATTCGCGAAAATCCCTAGTAATACAAGACACTTCAAATCAGTATACTTACCATTTGCTAGATGATTCACATGATGTCTTCTTTTACATGCTTATAAAAATTGAAAGATAATTCAATAATGTTTTGTTGTGAACTGTGTTGCAGCGCAATAACCAGCAGAAATTTAGTGTGTCAAATTATATTCTATAGTATTTTATACTGTGAATTTCATATTAAATTAAATTATGCATATGCTTGTAGTTGTACTTCAGTCAACATAATTGATATTAAACAGGTATTTAACTATTAAATTAACTATTTCAATGACTAGATTGCTCTGCCCCAAAATTCGAATTAAATTTCAAGATGTAGGCATATTTAAGCGTATTTGAAGTCTTTATGCCTCAAATTTGACATCATTAGTAATTCTCTTGAATAAATTAGTGCCTCTTGTCCCATTTTAATTTAATTTCTAAATGTTAGTTTGATTGTAATTTCTATCAAGTAAACTAATCTTTCCAGATGTTTAATTCAAATTATATAGCCACACATAATACATTATATTATTTAAAAATATTATCTAACCAATATCGGAGAACGAAATTAGATGTAATGTTCTCTAAATAAAATCGATTTTGCTTGTCATCAAACTTTCTTTGATCAATTTAGATTACTTAGATATTTAGCAAAAATATTTTTAGTTGACATATAAATTATTTATTTAATCAATATAACATCACAAGAAATTCCGTTCCGACTGTTTGCATTTACATCAGAAGAATTTGCGGATGTTGTGAATTTGGCTTCTTAAAATGATAAATTTCTACCTTTTCATGAAGCTAATAGGCATCTCAAGTTCAGATCAAATCACTCAATCTTGTAAAACCTATGGAAGTGGGAGTTAAATCAGTATCTTAATCATATTTTTGTTTTTTTTAAAATTGGAATATAAATTTGACTGGTTGATATATATATAATGGCTGAGTCCAGAGGGGATGATTGGGGCAGGACAGGCAATATAAAATTGAGCTTAAGTTAAATCCGTATGAAATCTATATTAGAAATTCAAGACAAAAAACCCTGAAAACATTAACATTATTTTCTTCTGATTCATTAATTTTAACAGTGCTGTAGTGGTAAAATAGTCTATCGAAATCCTTATGCATTGGAGTCACAAGTGCTTGATAGCATTGCGATTGACTCCTTTGCAACGACCCGACCCGAAAAAATCTTCGACTCTACCCGACTCGGCAAAAAGTTGATCCAACCCACCAACCCGCGGATCGGGTTGCCCTTTTTCCACCGCTGTGTCGACGTGCTTTTCATTTCCGCAACCAGTGTGCTTAGTGAAGGATATTTCTCGTCATGCAGTTTATCATAAATAAATTTAGATTTTGCTTAAGCAATGGTAATGTAAATATTTTATCTTGTCTCACAGATAGAAAAAATATTTTAAACGGCTCTTCCTTGCTTAGCTCTTTAGTATACCTTCGGTAAACTTTCAATTTCCTTGATAAACTGGTAAATAGGCGTTTGCTTCATTTCCCAAAAATTTTCCCAGGTAATCGTTGTCTAGGAATAAATGGCGTACGTAAGGGGAGACATGGTAGAATGTCCCCCGTCAGATTTTCAAAAGTGATTTTCACTGGTTAAATCAAAAAATTTTCTTTAAAAAAAATGAAAAATTTAAAATCTAGGGTCGTGAATTTTTTAGGGTCTCATTTTTAATATTTTCAAAAATTTTTGGTCATGACTAAGATGTCTCTCCCCGTCAGAAAATCCATCGTACGCCCCTGCTAGGAATATATTGGAAAACAACATACGATCTTCCGTAACGAGATTGCATTACATTGTATTATTCCATATAATGCTTTTATAAACTAGTGAGTGAGAGGATCTTATTGATTAAAACTTTACAGAAATAATTTAATATGAAAAATATTAGAGGTTGCGACTTCGGTTAAATCATGACAGGATAAAATAAATGCAAATCCGCGTAGGGCAAGATAATTTTTTGATGCTTACTCAGCCCTAATATTTATTGAGAATATTTAAAAGACTAATTAATAATATATTCATAAATTATTATAAAATGGAAAATTAAGCCCATTATGCATTATGCTTAAGTATTTCTTACAAAAATCAGGTTGTTTAACTTGGAGATCATTAATGGATTCCTATTTTGGTGTCTTTTTTTGGCTTAAATATGTCCCATACTTCGAATTCAAATTTTGTAAACTCAGCTTCAGTGCCCTTTTGCATACTATTTTTTCAATAATCGCTTCTACATCAACAGTTTCATTTTTGTTTCAAAGTTTTAGAAACTCTGCAATTGTTGTTGTTATGCAATTTTCCATTTCTTGTTCACACTTTTAAATGGTGACTTTTGAGAAAATTTAACAATATACAGGGTGTTTCAGTTAGACTGTATATTTTTAAAAGTCTACCATTTCGATGGCAGACTATCTATGCAATATATTTTTATATCCATGTGTAGCTAGTTGAACGGAATTTTTACGTATATTTTTATGTAGATTTTTCAAGTATATTTTTACGATTACCCGCCATTTTATGTAACACTTCCTTCATGAACACTTGGTATGGTATACAAGTGTGATGGCTTTTACGTTCGAACAAGAGAAACGAATAATTGCTCTGTTATGTTTATCATTCAGAATACTGGAACAAGGTACAGCTTGCATTTATTAGAGAATTTAATATTGGACCTCGCGAAAGCAGTAAGTTGCAACATCCGCTCAAAAGGATATGGGGTACTTCAACAATAACAGGGCAGTCATTTAGGAGAGATGGTTTTCGACATCAATCCACGAATTGATTGCTGTGGTTGAGAATGCTTGTACTAGTGCAGCAGCTGAACAGATTTTAAAATCGCTTTTACACAAGAAACGTTTTGAAAAATGCATTGGGGGCAATGGGGAAGGTTTTGAACATTTTATGTAGCTCTAATCTTTATTTTCATTTTAAATATAAATTTTCCTTCTGTGATCTACACAATAAAAGAAAAATTATTTAAATGGAAGCATTTTCGTAAAATGACATCAATTTGAAAATATACAGTTTAACTGAAACACTCTGTAGAAAGATTTGAAAATATTTTTTGGAAAATTAAAATAAATTCAAAGTAAGCAACTGGTTTTCAGCTTAGCAGAATTATTCTTAGAAAATGCTAATAACATTGTCGGAGATTGAATGAATCTTTGATAGCTATGACAACTAAGAACTCCTTCTGTAATTGCAGCACAGATCATTATATGATAAATTACAAGAATTAAGAGACTAAATTAATATGAATTTACTGATACTTTACTGTTTTCAATTTTTTATTACCATAACTTGCAAACAACGGGATATATTCTGTCCAATTAAAATTGTTATATTTTAGCACGTATACACTTCAGCATTAAAACCATTTTCACACTATGATAAACTTACTCAATATGTCTCATGAAATATTTTCGAGAATTTGCGTGTTCTACAGCTGCAAAAATAAACTATAATCGAATTTTAGTATGAATCCCTTGTTTCATGCAGGGCAGCTATTTTCAGAATTGTGGTAAAATAATAGTAAAGTTTGAGAAATTTCAGAATTTACGCTAAGTTACTAAGCTAAACAACTCAATGAAATATAGACAATAATGATTAACGCAGTCTACTAAGGGCTACGCATATATATATATATATATAGGGTGCGTAATATGTATGAAATCAAATGTTTAATTGCACAGCATAAAAAATATACTATTTACAAGAGAAAAAGTTTACTCAATTTCGATAACAATATTATTAGATTAAATTTATACTAAATGCTACTAAAAATAGCCACCTTTAGTTTTCATGCACTTGTGTAGTTTTCTTGGGAAAGAACTAACAGCAGCACGCAATATCTCATCATGTCTGCCTTAATAAATTAAATACCTAATTTTAGGCATATATATATATATATATATATATATATATANCCTTTTTTTGGCCATTGCTCCCGCAGTATTCACTCGAACTTAAATACATGTATATTTACCATGAGGGTAGGTAAATTAAAGAGACACTAGCCTGCGAAATTTCAAAGATTATATATATATATATTAAGATCAAAATATAAGTGGCAGTTATTAAAGTAATTAGTAGGGCTGTAATTATTTTTATCTTAAAAATGCAAGTTTGATCCGCAATAAATTTACTATATTTACCTAAATATTCAATTTTCTAAATATTCTTTAAATCAAAATTTAAAATCATTTGGCTCTATACGGTTTTTAGGCATATATATATATATATATATATATATATATATACATGTGTCTGAAAAAATAAAAATGTGCAATAATTCTTCTATTTTATTAAATGAGATCAATTCCCTTTAATACTTCATACCACGTAAAACTTACTCTTTACAAATCTATATTCCTGACTTCCTTCATGTATGCATCTCAAATTTGGTATCCATCCTCAGGTGATGTTGATAAATTAGAACGTTTACAGCGTCGATGTACTAGGTGGATTCAAAATATCGGAAACTATAAAACTAGGCTTCTTAACCTCAACTTATTCCCAATTCCTCTACTATTTCAATTCTATCATTTGCTTTATTTAAACAAACTTTTAACAAACCGCTTGGATCTCAATCCCTTAGATTATTTATCTGTATATTACCCAAACCGCCCAGGACTACGTTCTAAAAATTTTAATCTCTTTCAAGTAACACATGTGAAGAAGTCAAAAACAGCTTACTGCTATTTTAACCGCATCACTCGCTTGGCTAACTTTATTCATACGAACATAAATATTAATTTATTTGATGATTACAGCATTGTCAAAAGAAATCTTCTAGTTTATTGCAGATTACATCTAAACTGCACTTTTAATATTGATGTTAGATGCACACATTATCTTGTTTGCCCATGTAAATCATGCCAATCATCTTTTAGTTCATCAGTTCATTAAATGATTTTTGTTGACTGTTTAATATATTTGTAGACCTGTATTAAGGTAATAAATCTATTTAATAATAATAATAGTAATAATAATAATAATAATTTCATTTAGAAATGGAATCACAATTTATTCTATTTACGCAGGATTTTGTTTCTCGTTTCGTAGCAATTTCCTCTTTTTAAAATTTTATTAGAATTTTTATGAAATATGCTAAGATATTTATAAAATTATCATTTGAAAGGATTAATAAATCTGTCAATATCAATATTAATCCTAGTCACCATTAACTATTAAAACACAAGAGAGCGAATCAGAAAGTTCACGAAATTACATTAAAGCAATAATATCATCAAGACTGGATTACTTAAGCCCAATATTACAGAAATCCCCAAAGCACAGAAGAGGCAAAACACTGTGTCACTACTGTGCTGTAAAAATGTTATCCAGAATTATGCATCGATTTGAGAAATGAATTGACCTGAATGCTGAATATTTTGGTAAAATAAAAAATTTGTAAAGAATTCCGGAAGCGTTTTGATCAACCTTCGTATATATATATATATATATATATATATATATATATATATATATACATATATAAATATATATATATATATATAACATACATTATGTTCCATAATATTTATGCGTAAAATAAGTGCAAAGTGTTAGTATATTTGTTTTGTTCAATCTCTACAAAATATAAATCTTCTGTATAACAATGGCGCCATTGTGTAGCAAGAAACATATTGAATTTTTGTGTAATTATCAGGTGTGATAATTTCAAAATACATTCCTTTTAGCGTACATGATGTAAATTTCTAATGTAAAAAATTGTGGGAATTAGATCGCAAAATCAATATTTCGAAATTGGCTACGTGTTAAAGGGGCAATTAGTAACTTTGTGGACAATAAATCTTATTTAAATTCTAAAATTGATTTATTCGTTTAAGTAGCTAACTAGTTATTTAAAAGACGTAATAACAAAATATTGTCCCTCTTCGTTTTATATTCTGTCAGTTGACAAAAATAATATTTAATGACGCAATTGGGACAACCTTGTAGATCAATATGCATTTAGGTTTGACCAAGAAAATGAATTAACTGTCTCGGAACTTTTCAAATTGCAAGGAGTTGGTAAACAATATTTACTCGATAATGGGTGGAGCTGTCTTCTTCCATGGTACATCGAAGATGACAATGTCTGTTATTTACATTCCCACATATTGATCTTACTAATGCAAAGCCGTTGAATACCATTAATTAAGGAAGCAATGTAAAATAAATACTCAGATCTTACTGAAATTCTGAAAACAATTTTAACAGTAAAAATGAAATCTTTCAGCCATTGCTACAACGTCGTTAGCTGGAATTCGAATTTAAATTCAATCGAGTTAGGCCGGGCGCACGCATCAATGAGATGTATGCCCTAAGTCAGATTAATTGCTTTTGGGAAATTGTCTGCAACAATGATGAAGCATCGTGGTTTTCAATAATATAATAGATGTTGTGCCTAATGATAAGGGAAATCAATTAATTAGTTGAACGGCGTTTCAATTGATTGTACTCATAGGCGTTGACATATTAACTCTAAGCTAATATGAAATGTGTATGAAATGTATATGTTCTTAAAAGTGTTTTTGTGTCTGAAGTACATGAAAGTATAAAGTATTTTTTAACCATAAGTTGCACAGGAGTTTTTTAAATTTTTTACGGTTTCTTAAAAAAAAATTCAAACGCTGTAACTCACGAACTAATAAATATGTCGAAAACCTGAGAGCACCACAAGATAGAGGTTTGTCCCATTAAAGCCTGAGGCGAGCGAAGCTTCGAGTCACAAGAGATTTCGCGCTTCACCCTCTTATTTTTACCCATGGCACACCTCAATGGGTTGAGAGGCGGCTACCTACATAAAAGTGCATAAAAAAGAGTTAAGGTTAGTTGTTGCTATCGCAGACTTTCGACATCCTAATACCTACCATTCCCTACGTAGACCATGCACCTGTACATTAGGAATGGTAAAAATTAATTTTTTCTCAAAAATTAAATTTTTTAAAAGATAATAGTGAATCTTTTCAAGCGATTTTGTACAAAATGTTGCCCATTGCGTCCGAGGACATTCACTAAATCTCAGGATTTCTCAAAATTCACAATAAGCTTTGGGAAAATTGCTTGAACCTCAAGAAAACAACTTGTGCTTTATAAAGACCTAAGAGGCAGTTAAAGGTTAACAAAAAATCCAAAATGCTTAAAAATTTTTACTCTTAATAGCAAATTTTCAAATAGTAAAGAGATCTTAAGCAACAACAAAAAAACTCAATTATTTTTCTTATTTATTTCGATCACCCAAACCCAGTTCAGACAAAGGGTAACCAATCGTCTATCCTGCAATTTTTTATGTTTTAGATATATTTATTAGTTTGTAAGCTATGAGTGCTTAAAATGCCTTGAATAAATCAACACAGACATTAGAAAATTTCTCGTTTTTTGGGTCAATAACAGTATATACTATCAATTTCATCATTATTTCTTTAGCAGTAAAATTCAATATTTGGCAAACCAATTCAATAAATGTGTCTTAGGGATACATTTATAAATCGTTTCTCCTTTAATGACGTCACTTGAAATTGATTATATTTTATTCATGTGATAGCTTTTCTGATTATTACGTAATATTCAATTTAATATAATTAATTTGGGATGGTCTAAATTATACGCAAAGAACTTGAGAAAACTTTAAAGAAATTCATCATTGGATAGATTGAAAACTAGGATTGCCAAATAAATTTCAAATACATGAAATGTATTTCAAAACGTAATTTAACGTAAAATTTATGTAAATTCAAATGCAATAAATTTGAAATATACCATTCGAAACTTTTGTGTTGTTAAAATCTCTACAAAACATTGCAGCTCTTGTTATTCTGCTTGAAAAATTCAATGATTTTCCCTAGAATGTACCATATACTAAAGTGACATATTTTAATTGTATTATCAAGTTTTAAGCTTTGAGTCTTTATTAAGAATTGTTCTTTGCAAAAGGTATATAATTTTCAGATTCCGATTTATTAGTTATTTCTAAATGCATAAAATGTAAATTTCTGATTGTAACTGTCAAATTAAAGGCAAAATTATTTCCTCGCTGAATTCTCACTTGTTGCTTATTGTTCTTTACTCAGGATACTTTATAGATTATGTATTTCCTGAAAATAAATTCATAACATTTCAAGACAACCATTTGCTTTAATTAATATATATATATATATATATATATATATATATATATATATATATATATACATATATACATATGTATGTATATGCATATATATATATATATATATATATATATATA
>CABFPE010000628.1:101949-118725 GCA_900660155.1 Hofstenia miamia | reverse complement strand
ATATATATATATATATATATATATATATATTAATTATATATATATGTAATGTATATAGTATATATGCATCAGCTCTTTCTATAATTCTATTCAATTTGAATAACTTTCAGTGAATTTAAAATTTTTTATGATTTAGTTGGCTTAATAGCTAGCTGATATTTGTATGATGTTTAAAATAAGCTAAGTTGAAAGCTTATAGTCTTTTACACTAGAAGTAATGTGTCAAAATTGACTCAAATTAAAATTTTATTTGCTTGCGAATGCATTCATTAAAAACAATAGTAGGTATATACACCTCCAAAAATATCGATAATCTATTTGAATTTCCATAAGAAAATTTTTTTCATTCTTTTGCATAATTGTTTAAGTGAAATACTACATGTAATATTAATCTCAAGGAGTAATGTACTTTTAGTGTTAAGAAATATGTAAATTTTATGGTAATACAATCACTAAATGAAAACCCCTAGTCTATGAATCGCAATTTGGTAATTGGATGCAATTCAATTGATGACCATAAACTATTGCTTAAAAAGCTCAAACTGTGTAAAAGAATAATTTTTTTAAAAGAAATTGTTTAATTAGGAATGGAAATGACAATTCCTCTAGTAGCAAAGCATTATTTTGATTTACATTGCTATGTGGCGTTTAATATAAAGTGGTCTCTAACTTTTGCTCGAGATTAAATTGTCTTTATAATAAATACACCTGTTGATATTATCAGCTCGTTCCATAGCAAACTGCCACGTAAAAATAAATTTTCATGATATTTTCTCCCTAACAAAGCAAAATATTCGTGCTTATCAGATAAAACCGAAAATTTCTTTTCATTTTGGTCGCTAAATGGCCTGAAAGTTTACTGGCCTTTCTTTGAAAATTTCAGAATTGTCAGGCAGGTTTCCACCTTTGGCATGCGTTGGGAATCGGGATCACATACTTTTTACTCGGTAAACATATTTTTCATATTTTCATTAAAATTCAAAATGTGCTCATGACAATTTAAACAAAATTTACATAATTCTTTTTTGTTATATCTAAATCTTTAGATAATGTGAAAATTGCGCACACATTAAATATGAAAACGTAGGACGAATTTCTGTCAAACTTTAATCTTCACAATGGAGCTTCGTTATCACTTTATAGTCGTACGTCATGAATATGACAAGCAGAAAGTCTACGACAATTGGCGCCGTGGTTACCACTTACTTCACTATGAGTATTACTAAGTAAACCATACACGTATACGTTTATCTGTAAAATTCATCATTTTTTGTTATTTTCACTATTACATTTTACAAGATTATTCATGCAAAATTTTGTATATTTTCAGAGCCGCGCACATTGACCTGTTTGGAAACATCGTCCTTGTTCATTTGTGATTCTATTGAAACATTAGTTTTAAGACTATCATGCAAAATATTATTATAAACCTGTCTCTTATACACCTCTGTTAAATTCAAAATGAAGCTATGCTTTCCTATATTAGTTTTCGTACAAATACGAATGTAAAGAAACTTTTCATGATTAGTAGATACAAAATTTTAATACGATTATTTATTGTCAATTAAGGCATAAATTTTCTTGATTATATTTAATATGAAAATTTTGTAGCTATAAAAATTTTAAATCTTACTGTTAGTGTCTACTTCTCTGATCATCTCTGCAACATCATCTTGACTTGGATTTGCACCAATCTGTTTAAGTGTCGTAAGAAGTTCTGTCTTTGTAATTTTTCCATCTCCATTTTTGTCATAAACTTTGAACATATCACGAATGTGATTGTACTTGTCTTGTGGTAGGCCGTAAGCGTTGTAAGCCATCTAAATTCGTTTCTGTCAGATAATTTTTTATGGCATGGTTTTGAAACATGCAATAAATAAGTTGAAGTCCATGATATTAATTACACCTTTGCATTGCAAACCCCTTGAACTGGGATAGCATGGAAGGATAGAATGGGGATAAGCAGCATAGATGTAATGCAATTAATTCGAAAAAGGAAACCCACTAGTCTTGCTGTGAAAAAAACTTTTGTAGGGCCTTAAACCCAAAAATGCAAAAAACGAGTTCCTTAATATCATGAATTTCTTTAAAATTTTATAGATTTACTATTCTTAGTTTAAACATAGGCCATATCGTGATTCTACTGAAAGAGGTATTTTTGGATAAGCATCAGTTAGTATAAAAAGGGCAACTATATATATTTGGTTCACAATGTGAAGAAATCATTTCCCTGCCTCATATCTGAGATAGTATCACTGCTGAAAACAAAACGAGATATAATGATAAAGACAGAGGACCTGAAAGATTTCAATGCAAATGAAAGTCTGTCCCATTTATCAAAAAGCATTAATAATTTCCGAAATATTGTTACTATTGCAGAAAATTGGTTTCGGAAAGTCCTAAAAATGATAAGAAAAATCTATAAAATAGGGGAATGAACAATCATCTTCCTCTTTCCTAAATTGAGTAGCATATTTACAAATCTAATTCTCAATGTCAACTAAGACAATGAAGCAACAGTACTTCACCAATTATCACTGTGCCGACCTTTCTCAATTATACTATATTTTCAGATTAGATAATATTAAATCAAATTACGACTTTTGATAATAAATATTCCATCCATTTTCTAGTAAAAACATTTGTACTAACAAAGAAATAATATCTTTCAGAAGTATTTATTCTAAGAACCGCTAAAGGATATCGAATCTAGAAAACATTAATTTATCTAAAAAGGCGCAGATCCCTTTGTCAATTTTCAGAAAACGTTAGCATTTAAGCGTAGCTTTTGACAATAATTATGCATAGATAGAGCTAAATTTGAAGTTCTTTAATGTGAAGACAATTTAGGACAGAAGAACGAATACAAAGGGTATGCGACAGTTGCTGGAGGGTTTTCAATCATTTTCGATTCGCTACTTCTCAACTTATCCCTAACTTTGCTGAAATAAAAAAAATTGAAGGAATGCTTTTTTGATTCGAAATTATTTATATTGGTTATTAAAAAAGTTTTCGACTAAATTAATGGATTGTAACTTTTTCAAAAGTAATCAAAACATTTGAAAAATATTTAAGAACTTTTGAAGAAACAATATATTTGCCCTTTTTAAGTAAAACTAACTTGAAAAATGTGCTTAATCTTTTATAGCGTAAAAATTGCTATTATGATCTAGATTCTTAGCAGCAAAATGTCAACAAAAATTTAAAAATTGATGGACTACTTTAAGAACGTATAAAATGTCAGTAAATTTTTTAAGCAGAGCAAAAGTAATTTAAGTATGCTTGTTGGAAAAAATAAATAGCATGTTTGAATATATGAATTTATTTTTTTGCTAATCCACAATAATATGATGATAGGAGCTTACACAGAAATATTCTTAGGGGACCAGGGTAAAATAAAATGCTAAGTGTATAATTGGGATCTAAAAATTTTTGTATGTAGTATTTTATTGCACATTTTAATGGATTTTTTGCATTTTAAAAGGAGGCCAAGACCACCCTTGCATGATGAACATAATATCTGCAACTTGAAATGCTTTACATTTGAACTGTTATTAAAAAGAGTGAAATATCAATTACCATACATTTGCGGATGATATCTAACATGGCAAATCGAGGTTCAAACACTATGGAAAAACTGTTGTAGCATGAAAAACGTCAATAAACGCATGAGAGTTTTTGCAAATTTCAATTATTTAAATAAATAAATGAAATTATATCATATAACTAAATTAAATCAATCAATAGTTGACAGTCAACTCCATTGCGATGGTTTCTGTCAAACGATATTAAATTTAAATTAAGTTATTATTCCAAAAGCGCATTAACCGTAAAATTATAAACAATCTACGTACTTACACTTGACATAAGTTTGGTTGATGGCTGACATAAACGAACTCAAATTTCAATTTTTCTGCTGACAAATTTGTGGTGAAAATGAAATATTTTTCATTGCAATACATAATTATATTGTAGTTGCTTAAGGCTTGATTGCTTATTATGAAGGTATTTGTTAAAAGTCAAATGTAACCACAAACTACAAAGCAATACTGAATAAAATAAAAATTATGTTGACGACATATTCAGAGCTGATTTGTTTTATAATCAGAAATATACCGGAATAAATTGCTTACGTCTTCTTTGTCTACGCCACACATTATATCCTATATTCTCACTGAATAAAAGTTTCTGAATTATTGAATTATGAAGTGGGTGATTTTCACCTGTCTATCTTGGTATAGAAAGTTTGAGAGTCAGTTTCTGACATGTGACGCAAAGTCATTCCAACTCATAGATTTGCTTAATCATACGAAGAGCACATTTCTGGACTTTATGAGGTAAATTATTCAAACTTCCAGGTAGGTGGACAAAAACCTGACAGGCATATTCAAGGTGGGATCAAATAATAGAACACTATATCTTTATTAACTCCTCAGGTTTACAAATCTCACTTAGAACACGCAGGATGCGTAATTTTCAGTGTTTTTGATAATTTATATGTACATTCCAACAAATTAGATCAGGTATAAAATACATGCCTAGCCGTTTTATGTGGTTAAAAATGGTCATATTATTAAGTACAAAAGACACATTTGCTTCATGCATAAATTTCTTGGAACAAAGACAAAGAGCTTCACTTAATTCATGAGGTAATGATTGAAATCTCATTGTGATATGAATATGTACTTCCAATGATAGATGTGATTGTTGATGTGCTTGCAAGTTGGTTTGATATAGCGTATGGAACTATAGATATTTTCACTTTACGTTAACACAGTGACAACTTAATTTTACAAGACAATCACAATTGTAGCAATATCGACAAATATCACTTAAATCATTGATTTCGTTGTAAAAAATGCATATAGATACACAAATATATATATATATATATATATATATATATAATAAGACAATTATTTCTTCAAAAAACTGTCTAAATACCATTATTTAAATATTAATATGTTCGGTTTCGCTATATAAATATGGAAAACAAGAGATATGCAGTCTAAAACTGATTAAGCACCAGCCAACTCATAACACAATAAACCAGTTTTATTTGAACTCTGTTACTCTCTTAAAAACTGGGTTCTAACTATTTACTCAACCTTTGACAATATTAATAAACAGAGCGACTTTACCTTTTTAGTAGCGCAAACATATTTTGGCTACATAATTCAACTTGCGAAATTAGTGAGTAATCAAAACTTGCAAATCATAATAGTGGTCTGAATTTAAACATCATGTCTTCTGGTAACATTTATTTTATTCCATTTCCATGTTACTTTGACTGAGTGAACAACGCCTATTATTTTCAAAGAAATACAATTTTACTTATTGTTTATCATTTCAGTTTCATAATTTATATGGCTTATTCAATCAGATTCAAATTTTTTTAGGTCCGAGACTGTAAAGTTTAATGCATTGTTATTTGACATTATTTAACTGTGGACATCACTTAAAACAATCCTAGAATATTTAGGCTTATAAGTGTTTGAAAACCTTTAAACTTATATTAAGAATATTTTTTTCCCAAAAACATTCAAGCAGATTTGTAAAATACATTGAAGTAAGTATACTAGTCGGAATAATAATTTATTCGTTCCTATATATATTGTAGTATAACTGAGTAGTGTCTTCATCAAGGTATTGCATTTGAATGAACTTAATATGCAAGAATTCAATTTGAATTCACAAAGTTGCTAATGGATATAAAACATTAGGCATAAAAACAAGTTGTCAATGGCAATTTGGAATTAATTTAAATATGTTAATGCTCTCATGAAACGCTGTAAAATTTTAGCATCATTAATCGTACGTTAAAAATGTAAATGCTTGCGAAGCGGAAAGTTTGACAAGTGTCTGAAACTTACAGATATCGCTTGTTGAATTTGCAAAATACTTTTTTGATTTAAATAGAACATTTGTAATCACACGTTAATTTGGGAAAGTTTAGCAAAGAAAACCTATTTAATATTACTCGCTAAATAAAAAATGAAAGCATTTCTTTTTAACATTACATATAAAAAATAGTTACTACTAAAATATTGAATGAAAATAAAATTTTTAGTTTCATGCTTAGCAACGATTTCTGAGAAATATTATTTTTATCTATTTCAAATAAATGAAACGGTAATTTTAAGATTTCTATCAAGTTTTAAAATCTAAGTATATTTTTTTAAATTGTGCAATATAAGTACGACTATATTTCGTAAGGCTTACAGGAATTTAATCACAGTAGTAGAAATACCTGAATCACATGGAATAATCAAGAAAAATATTTTGTAAAATCTGTTTCACATAATGAGGATAACAAAACATAACTACATATATTGGGTCACAATTTTACGTAATCTCATTAGAATGTATCCTCAATGAAGTTAAATGATTTTTTCCATGAAAATTTACTATAGCATTATAAATAATTTGAATAGAAGTAATGTGATACGATTTGTTACAATTACATAAATAATTTAGACGTGATTTACACCTGACAGGTTTGTTTAAAGTAATTGCTATTTTTGTGCTGCACATCTGTAAAATGTGCACTTAGCATTGTTTCCAAATCATCCAATGTTTTGTTATTTACAAAGACGACCACCATTTTATTGTTGAAATATTCATGATGCTGTTAATTATTTAGATTTCATTTGCCACTAAAAAGCAAACGAGAGCCGTTATAACAAGCG
Organism: Hofstenia miamia; assembly: GCA_900660155.1. Taxonomy (NCBI): domain Eukaryota; kingdom Metazoa; phylum Xenacoelomorpha; order Acoela; family Hofsteniidae; genus Hofstenia; species Hofstenia miamia. The sequence goes on along the minus strand of CABFPE010000628.1, from coordinate 112,036 downwards.
TTTCATTGTACGTTTGCAAAAATAGGGAATAGCAATTGAATTATGAATTTTATTAATCGCATTTATAGTGTTGTAATCAGTTTATAAATGCTTTGAACTTTATTAACAATGCCGTTCGGTAAAACTAATGAATATTTGAATTCGCAGTGCCTCAATTATGACTGAATTATATGACGGCTCCAAAAAAGCCAATTTATGAATTGAAGCCTTTTGTACTTAAACAAGAACATGAATATAATAAGGCACTTTTCTACCTTTTTGTAAATGGAAAATGAGCGAATGCGAAGATGTTTTTCATGAAATGTGATAAAGTCTTAAACATAGTAAAATGAATTTGCTAATAGATTCATAAGCGTTATTTATCCTAACGTTTCCTATTGTTATTGTACACTACAATCTCAAGCAAATCTCAATACGTCCAAAGATCTACTAGTTGTGCATGCCTTAGCGCTACTTCCAATAGTTTGATTATTGATCACTCACAGCTTATAAATCCAACACTTGGAAGTTAGTAATAATAGGCGCGCACATTGTTTTGAGTAAAGTTTTTCTAACTGGATCAGTATCTTAGGTCTAAGTCATGCCATGCCTACCGCATTTTTATGCCACTAATAATGGTTTGTGTTTTGATGTACCAGAATATTTTAATTATTAGTTAAAACATTAGGCGCAAGTCCGAGCTTGCCAAAAGCGCTACTAAAGTAAGTAAACTCCATTTTTCAGTGCATTGTTTATGATTTAAGTTTGAAAAGATTCACCTAAGACTGATGCTTTCAGGCGTCACTTGTCAAAGTTTCTACGAAATTTTGAGTAAGAATTTGCAATGACTTCCATTGTACACAAATACACAAAAGGGAAAGCATAGGTTATGTGCACACTTAGAAAATCCATGCGGATGAAATTTAAGTATGTTTTCATTCTAAACAGAATTATCACCGTAGAAAACAATCGTCACGTCTGACCTATTATTTTCAGGATTGCTTTGTTTGCTATTCACTGAATTTTCATAAATTGCAACGACGTCAAATATAAAAATTAAAAGCACTATGTATTAAAATTCAAATTTTTGTTTTAAGATTGCTTTCGAAAACTAATTACAATACAACCCAATATAATTATGATTGCTGTTACCCAGTAAATTTTTTATTTATGACAAACTTGTAGAATTTTTTCCTTTATTAGATGAAATATGCTTAACAAAACTTTGAAATGGTTTGAGTAATCTATGCGCATTGCAAAATTTCAAAGAAATCTGAATGTGGATGTGGATCGACGAGATGCAAAACGTTAAAAAATGTTAATGAAGCCATTTCTCATTTTCTGTTTCCCAATGTTAATTGGTTGATCACATAGTCTAATTTAGGAGGGGTGTGGGGATCCAGTCATCCCTCCCCACTGGTGAGTTCAAAAACTAATACTAAAACACTTCACATCATTTTTTCTTTTCAAATAGAGTGCGAAAATTCAATCTGCTTAATCACAACAGACATCATAGACTCATGCAATTGCATTCATTAAAATTTGATCAGCAATTCTAAATTCTTTCCTCCAAATCATTTATAATTTGTATGTTATTATTATGAAGGATACTTTTGGAATGGGCTAGTAGGAATTGACATCTGTTGGCAACAGATTTGCAACCTGGTCACCGGGTCGCCAAGTGAGGGTCAGCCGTATCACCAGGCCAATATTTCCTTGAGGACTTATAGGTCTTCTGTATCACCAGGTCATATTAGATTAATAAATAACTGAAAGAAATAATGTACACAGATGGGATTATCTCAATAATGTAAGGTTCATTACAACAAATGCCAAGTGTGCCTTTAAATAGTCTTAATGGTTTTAGTTATTTTAACGATTCTCCTTTGTTTCTGTAATAGGTTAATATTGGGTTAATATTTAAACTTCGAAATTAGATTTAAATCCAAATAAAAATTCTTGCAAAACATAGAATGGGATTACCATATTAATATACTTAGTAAAATATTAGCAAATTGAAGGATAATGTCCAGACTGATATTTTAAGTTTTGACAAAATTATCAGAAGTTGAGGATTGATTTTTTACTTCATATCTTAATTTTGAGAAACGTTAGATCCCAATATTTAAAATTTTTTGTTTTTTTTAATGAGGCGAATCATTCAAATATCAGTGTAGACTAGTGTAATTTGCTGCTTCGCTTCAATGATCATGTAAGTACGTCGTTAACAAAAATTTACAAACAACTTTTTTGAAAATCTGGTGAAATTGAGTTACCGGGTCATTTATTTTTTTCATTACTGATATCTCCAGGACACTGGATCAAATCATATCTGTTTCACAATTTGTTCCTGTTGCCAGCCACCTCCTTCAGCTGAACTATGTACACCTAAATGTTTTAGCCCACATTACTAATTCTTCATTAGGAATAAGTTAAGATTGTACAGTACTTTTTTAGTTCACATAAAATTTGAAATACTAATTAGGGGAATGGTGCTTTGCGGAATATAATTGACATTGAGAATAAGACCATAATAAATTCTTTATTCGAACGTTTTATTGTCATTATTAAAAAGCTATTTTTTTCTTACCTTCAAGGATCAAAATGTTATATATTGCAAATTCAGTGGTTTTCTTGTAAGACCTGCTGAATCATTTATAAACCATACCAGGACGTTGGAAAAATTTAGCATCTTTTTTATACGTGTTTTTAAAAACTATTAACGACATCCTAATTTGAAAGAATTTCATCAGAATAGCGTTTTACTTGGCTATCCTATTAAATTCGTAGTTTAGTACTTGTTTCGGTTGTTCCTTTTAAGTTCATTTATTTGCTTGAACTGTGCTTAGAGCTCAGGGCAGATATTCGTGTATAAAAGTGATTGCACATTTTCAGGCACAGATATGTATTGCTCCACGTAGGTCAATAAATTAGGTATTAGAAGATGGGAACAAGGCCCGCTTTTAAGATATATTTTTGAACACTATTTTATTATTAATTTAAATTTAAGATTAGTTTAAAAAATTAAATTAAATAATAGTTAAAAATTAATTTTGTACAAAGACAGAGGAAGAATACAATTAAGGGCATGGTTAAAATATTTTAAGGTTACTTAGATGTATCTGCCGCGTTCTGGAAGATAAAACGCAGTTGGTACAGATGAAAACAAAGTGAGAGCATACGCTAAAATATTGAAAATCATCCATCATCTTCCACTAAAAAGCGATTATTGGAACTTGGAATGTCTCGAACATCTTTAAGAGATTACGGATTATGAAATAGCAAAATATTAATTTCTACAAATTGCAACTCATCGAGAGTTGAAGCTACAGGATTCTTAGCCAATACTACAGAATGCAATTTTGATTACGAGAACTTGCCAAAATTTCAACAGTGGAAAGAATATTTCAAATTTAACAATGCAACTTTCTTAAGCTTACATAAGTGGAATTTGTGATAGAAAGCCCAGTTCCATCGCTTTGGCTGTTAAAATAAAAAATTTCATGCAAATAACTCTTAAAATATAATAGTCGTATAAATTCAAATATAGTAATTGTCAAATGTTTCGGGCATATGGTAATTCTATTTTTTTCTTAATTTTTTTGTTTATCCTGCTGTTTCAAAGTACATTATAAAACATTAAAATTTACAAAAATTTCCTTAATCTAGTGTCGTGCAGGATAACCTTGACTACTTGTCAACAGTTTGTAAATATCTGGTTATAGATAAATATATATTTTTGATTCTTCATCCGGAATTGCATGCAATTCTGCCTTGACTTTTGACCAAAAATTTACAAGATTTTTGAAGTTTTCCTTCACGTCTTTTAATGATTGGCTTAGGTTTGGCCAATTTGGAAGAACGGATAATCCATGGTTTCTCTCGATTTGTAGCATGGAACATTGTCTTGTTGAAAAGATTCCCTTCCTGCATATGCGGTACGACATGCTGCTCTCAATTTTTTTATAATATATATGCCCGTTGTACCTGACTACAAACCGGTGCCCCGAAGACCATATTATTCAAGCTATGGTAGACTTATGTTTTCCTGAGGAATGCTTGGCCATGAATTTTTTATGAAAGAGCAAAAAGCGTTTAGTAGTCGCCTCACAAACTCCACATGAGGTAACACGTGCTGTATGGAACTCTCGTCTTAAAATACCACAAAATTGCAGTTCTCTTGGGAGTTTTCCAAGTGTTCTTTGGACCGTGCTAAACGATTTTCGAGCAGCTCTTCGACTTCTAATTCTAAGTCCCTTTCTCAAATACAGGCCGACAGTTTTGTAGCTGACAATCTGACCATCACTCCAATCTTTTTGTTTGTACCCCATGCTTTCATGAGAGGACAAATATGAGGAAAACGCCTCAATATACTCCTTGATCTTGCCGTGGTCTTACGAAGATGCCCTGGGGATTAATTGACAGAATTTGTCAATTCGTTTTATAATTGACGACTACACTTCCAACTGAAGATTTTGGCACATTGAGAAGCCTAGCTATTTTCCTTTGCGGTATTCCATGGCGTGATGATTAATAATCGAATTTCTGATGCGATTTTGGATATGCTTGGCAACTTTTTGTTTACTTAGAATCAAGGGAAAAGTCTAAACAATATTTAATAAGAATGTGCAACTGATATTCAACGTTGTGAGGTGTTTTAATTTCGCGATACCAGTCATGTACCAGTCAGATCATTAGTTTATTTGTTCTATGCATGACAATACTAGTGTACGAAACATTTTGAAAATGACTGTAAGTCAGCGAAATTTGGACTACTTCACATATGCATAAACATGTATAAACTAAATTTTAGGTTCGTATTTACAAATCAAAGTATATAAATTTAAAAAAATAGGAAATCTTTGCAATACATGTAGTTTATTAAATGAATAAACCAAACACCATTAATATTTAGTGCAGGATTAACAAGTTGACATTTATATTGATATAAAAGTCAATGCGATAAATATCTAGAACAATTTGTGGTGCAGTGAACTGGCTTCATCAAAATTGTCTTGGGAAGTGTGATCGAAGGAATATAAATCATACAACACTTCCAATTACAAAATTGCAGTTTCAATATTTATAAAAAATTGAAATAATGATACATGAACACATTCAAGTGTATTTCGGCGATTAAAGTACTGCCATTTAATTGAACTAAGTAGTATAAACAAGCGCTTACTTTCATTATTCATAAAGATATTTTGAAGAAGGTGCGCATATACTTCTTTATATGAAACTTGCTAAACCATCAAATCGTATTAATTTGGAATTCGTGCAAGATTTTTCATTAGTTAAGTACACTTTTTTGTTGAATTTAATTATTATAATGTTTAGTAAGTGCCTTTATAAAAAGGATTGCCAGAATGTTTCATAATATATTTTCAATTATTTCAAATTTGATCAACAAAGCACGTAATTTTCTTTTTATTACCATTATCAGTAATAATTATTTTGGAAATTACGTCGAGAACCATTCTAAAATTTCATTCGATATCTACAATGAATTTTATTCATCCATTATGATTTACTTCATTCTGTTGCTTCGAAGAAAAATCGATTTGAACTTATGAGAATTAAGCTTATTTTGCCAAAATTGGGCACTAAAAATAGTTGAAAGCCAAATATAATTCATAATAGCAGACTGCAAATCAAAAGCTAGGTCTAGAAAATAGGAACAATGTTTAGGATATTAAGATAGTGTGGATATCTACAGAAATAGATTTAAGGTCTGTTGGAGAATAACAAGAGAGTGGTGAGGGAAATAATTTATTAATATTGGCATTCATTATTGGAGACTTCTGTCATGAATGGGCTTGAAAATATAAAAAATTTATTAGCTGATACTTAATTAGGATGGATAAACGCGTTCAAATGATCTATTTTTAATATATTCATTAGATGACGTCTCCAGGGAAAATATCATTTCCAATATGAATGATTTAAGAAAAAAGAACGTCGAATCCACACTGAAGGTTAAAAGTCCATTAAGCATGATTTGAATACGCATAAATTATTTCGGAATGAAATTAGTGTTAAAATTTACATTAAAAGTTTTGTAGATACTATTTTCCGAACAAATCTAGAGTTCAAAATTACCCATACAGCCCCTGTAAATGTGTACTCCTGATTATAGCTTTAAAAACCTAACCCCTTTCATCTGCCTCAATGAAATATCAAAATAATTTTGCGTCCTAGCCATGGTGTTTTCATCAACTTCTATTCTTGATTAGCATCTACTTAATTCTAAGCAGTTTTGGGTGCTAACATTCAGAACTGGATAATGCATCTATAATTTTTTCAATGCAATTATCAATTTCTAATCAAGGTTTTTACGTTACGGATATTCATCTTTAATTACATTATCAAAAATATTTAAATTTGCTACTAAAATGTTTAATCATAGCTATAGCATTAGAACATAACCAAATATGAACTCTGAATAGTCTGACAAAATTAATAATTGTCTTCGTTTTTACCTAGGGAGTTATTTTGCCTACACGTTGCTCTTTAAATTTTTACACCTAAAAAAATTTCATTACTTCTGTGTGGTACGGCCATGGACATACAAACGATCTTTTTTGAAGCTGCGATGAGATATGCTATATATCTATAAAAATATATGTTCGTCAGAAACTCATTACATGTATATGATGAGAAAACCATTAGTATCTGTATTAATTTTTCACCAATTATAGGATTCATCATACCCTAATATGTATGAAAACTATGCTTGCCTGTACTTGACTTAAATGTTCACCTATTTCGAACTCTTCATAATTCTGAAAACAACTATTATTTAGGGCAACTTAAATGTAATACATGACAAATTAGAAGAAAATTTTCCAATTTCCGTGAAGCAAGTCTTCCAAATAATTGGAAGAGAATATTTCATTACAGACGTTTTTTAATAAGTGATTATGCAGATTAGGGATTTTACAATATATATTTACCAATTCAAAAACAAAGCAGTTGAAGATTAGACAACGCTTTTTCTAACGGCTATATGCAGTTGGCTTTAAATTTCTCCTATCGCAAATAATCCTTTGCAGCCAAAGTCTAGCTCTTTTTATGTTCGAATTTATTAATAATTTATTTAATTTGATTATTAATACAATTGTAGATAAACAACATCTGTTAACGTAATTTATAAGTAGAATTATAGCCTCAATTTTCAACAGAAATATAACATTCAAATGAATGGAAATGCAAAAAAAATTACGAAAAATTTTCTTAAATTTATTACATCCTGATAGTAGAAATGAATCATGGCCAAAATATTGAAAAAATATCATTCAAAATTGTAATTACTCCATCGTCAGAGAGGATTTTGCAATTGGGTAATTGATAAATTGCAATGTAAGAGGCGGAAATCCTCTTGATTAGAAAAAGTACTAAGGGCAGACTGCTATGCTCAATCAACTACTTTGACTTATTAAGTGTATTACAATATGCAAAATTAGCGTTCAAAAAGTAAAATGAAATTAAACATTGACGAAGACTACATGTATAGGGCTGAAATGTCCTATAAGAACAAAAATTAATATAATAATGAATGATAATTTCTCAAAAGAGAAGAACAAAATGATGTATTTTTTACTAGCCTTTGACAATAAAATCAAATTTGGAGTCAACAAAATAATGCAAATAATGTTAAAAACAAACAAGACAATTTCTAAGCTTCAACGATTTTATATATATATATATATATATATATATCAATATTCAAATTTCAGTAAGAGAATGAACATCAAATTAAAAAGAATTTTAAATTAAAGTTTCAACACTATCTGTGAAAGAAAACAACCAATTTCAAACAGTAGAAGCAATTATTTGTTTTTATAAGAATATTTACAAAAATGAAAATCTTTAGAAACATTTATTAAATTTATGACAGGAAACAAAAAATCAGCCAACAACATTTAAGAAAAAATTCTTATTGAAAATAAGAAATTTAAGAAGAAAATGGGGAAAACTCGTTTACAAATTTTTTGTTTGAATAAAGGAATATATTAGGACATCAAATTAAGAAAGACAATTATTTTAATACTGTTGAAAGAAATATAAAAATGGTTTCTTAACCAAAAAAGAACACCTATTTAAGTTACCAACTAATTTTAATTATTAAGCATAATTTTAACTGATTGCATGACATTAATTTGTACATTTAAGTCTTTTATAGAAATTATTCTAAATATGATTAGCAGGAATAATTAGAATGAAACTCACTCAATCTTGTCACTTTATACCTTTATGTAATAACCAAGTGCAATATACAAATTAGACATTTTTTTTTATCTTCAATGTTATTGACAAAAAAATTCTTAGGAAAGTCAGTTGTTTTTTCATGCAAAATTAAAGAGATTAATGTTAATTACTCAGTGTAAGCGAAAACTTATACCGTTTTTCTGCTAAGGAACTAAGAACGTACGTACACCGACAGGATTTCTGGAAATGTTGTCTTCATTAATTTAGGTTTTAACGGTTTGAGGCAGTTGGCTTACTCTGATAAAAAAATGCTTGCATAAGTGTGACAATTTTGAGCAGAAAGCGTCAGGTTTTCAAAATTGAGTTTGACTGGTTAAGTCAAAAAAAATTCTGTAAACAATTAAAATCTATCGTCGTAAAGTGTATTTTTAGGGTCTATTTTCTCAATATTTTCAAAAATGTTGGTAATGACTAAGATGTCCCTGCAAAAAATACTATGTACGCCCATGATGAAAGCAAATGCTTTTCATCAGAAAACTGTTAAAAATTAGAATTTGCAGAAGGAGTACAATTTGTAGAACTTTTTAAAATTACATGAAGCGATGATAACACATGGATCCTACTCGCCACGACTTGAACAAACGAAAGATCATTTATAACGATGAGACGTGACTTAGATCGACCATGTCGAACGGCAATTTATCCGAATTCGTATGTTGGGCTTCATCAGAAGTTGAAATATTTCTGACAAGCATTGATTTACTCAAAGGGTCCTCGAAAAACTACTGAAATATCCTTGGGCACTTCAATTTTTAGTAGAAACTGATTTTGCAGCTGATAAATTATTTGTCTGTCTTTCTTTTGAAATTTTCTCATTCTAATAGAATTCACATAAACTGAAAATTTCTAATTTTTGTAATTTTTGCTTCTTTACAGATGGCGACAGTACCCATTTGCTCTTTTGTGGCGATACTCATGTAGAGACATCAATAGACAATAATGCTTATGTTTGAATTAATAGAAAAATGTAAATTTAGTTATATAATATCACATTCACACGAGTATTATTTCATATGAAGGAATATAAATTTTATTTGGAATACCTATAGCACCAAAACTATATTCTAGGAAGCGTAGGAAAGTATGGAAGTACTGTGTCTGCGTATTTATCCAATCTGTTGCTTTCATTCACTAAGTGACAATACTTTTCCAAAATGGTTTACTTTCCAAACATAATACCGGAATAAATGTCAAATCAAAAGAATATTAAACAATTTACGATTCAATGGGCATAAATGGACTGCGTTAATACGAAATGCGTTTACTTCGAGTCGTACGTTAGTTGAAATCGATATATTTATATAAAATTATTTGCACGTGTCGACAAGCGGGCATATTGCACTTACTTTCCTGAATTATCGCCTATCTTTAATTAACCTGTTATCATCATTTATGAGGGAGGAGTTTATTCAAAGATCAAACGGCCACCTTTGCTTCAAGTGGAAAAAGAAGTCACTCCGGTGCTCTGATAGTCTCCTCACATAATGATAGATATGGATGATATGATACAAGAGTTTTCTAATTTAGAGAAAGTATTATCCAATGCACAGAAGTCGGGAAATAAAATTGCTCATTCAAGCTAAAATAACATTATTTCTCTTGGATAGACTATGAAATTAAAATTTTTCAAGAAGTCTTTACTCTTTCAAAAATGACAGCACAAACTCTTCATTTACTTCTAATTTACAAAACAATAAATAAATAAATAAATCTATATATATATATATATATATATATATATTGTCTATTTAATATTCAGTGTTCCAATGTTTTATCATAAATGTCTAAAACTTTATCAAGCAGCTCTCTTTGTGTTTAACGTAGATGAAGTAAGTGA
>CABFPE010000628.1:77067-92836 GCA_900660155.1 Hofstenia miamia | reverse complement strand
ATATATATATATATATATATATATATATATAATTGATGGCGAGAGACCGAGATAAAAAATAAGTTTCCTTGAAAATATTTTGAGTTTGCAACTACGTATATTGGTATAGAGCTACATAACGACGCAGACAATGTATAAAATATAACTTTTATTCTATATATTTCCTACAAAAACCCCCTTTGTCCAATCGTGTCCTCCTGCAGCTGTGAACTCTGTGGTCTAGATCCGTCACTTGTATACAGATATATATATATATACATATATTTTCAAAGAATATATTATATATATTTTACTAGATACTGCATTTTTCTGTTGAATGTGTTTTATGAATTTAATGCGTTAATTATTGTATAAAGCAGTATAAGTATATTCCGCCCAACCACAAATATAAAAAATTCGTTTTCCAGTTTAAATGAAGTGGAATAGCAAGTGCTGTACTCCAGTTTTGAAATTATTGAGCCTTTACATTCTACATACATGTACAAGTTAAGCCAATGTTCTTTGCTAAACAATATGTAAAATGTAAATTTTTTCTATATATTTTTAAAATCTTTGATTAATATATGGAAAATAAGGTCTTTCTTTTGAAATTTAAAATAAAATGCTTCCTATTACTTGCTATGGTAAATATTGATTTCAAAATATTTCACAGGGCTAGAAATTACTCAAGCCTATATTCTTGTTTTGACACATGAGTCAAAGTGATTCTAGCACATTATTTCAGATAGTCAAATGCTAGGAAAGCCGGAACTGATCTAATCTTAATCTTTGATTAGATTTCTTCAAAAAATTGATTGGAAATAAAATATTTTTTAAGAAATGCACATTTTTAAAGTATCACACTTGCAAAAACAACATTTGTCCCAACCCTAAAAACTTTCTTGCAGTGCCAATTTTTTTGATAAATATTGAATTAGAATGGCAGATAGAGGTCAAATAAATGTATTAAAGCGAGCCGAATTTAAAAAACAATTTATATTTGTAAGTGTAAAATAATTAATGCATTTTCAATTACAAATATATTAAAGTGGGACACCTTGTTAGTTGTCGGTTATCCCAAGATCTACTAAATAATGTTTCTCTTGGTATAGAAAATCAAGATGAAGTTGAAGTTTTAAGTAAGCAGGCTAAAAACATTAAAAATCAACAACTTGTGATACAAGCACCAGTGATTTGGTTGATTGTCAAACAGATGAGATTATTCAAACTGATGTATTAGAAGAAAATATTTGCATTAGCAATACAAATTCGCCGTAGTTTGAAAAAAAATGAACTAAAGATTTACTACCAGATACATCTCTATTCATTATTGGCAACTCAATTTTAAAACAGGTAAAACACAACAATCTTATCAAAAGTGATGTGACTTGTATACATTCTTATAGTAAAGAGACAACCTCTGAACTAAGAAACTTAATCATTAAATATCTTGAAAAACCAATTGAGAAAGTGGTCATAAACACTGGCTTACTTGACGTTTTGAAAGCAAAAAGCAGTGAAGATGAAGAAAATTTTCGAAAAGAAATAGTGGAGTTAGTGCAGGCTATAGGCGATAAGTTCATGCCTTAAAAAATAGCTTTAATAGAGATTACACCAGTCATTGCAGAAGAGAAGATTCATTTCAATATAATCATCATGAAGTACAATGATATCATCATTTCTTTTGCCAAATTAAAAATGTTTGATGTTCTTTCCGCGTTTCAACATTTTCTTTGTGGAGAAAAAACAATTGATACTCGATATTTCACTAAAGATGGAATTCATCTGTCAACTATGGGTATTGCATTAGTTGTGCAAAAAATGAAACTACATTTTGGACACTACAACAGAGAAACTTGCTACAATAAGGACACATATTACTGGCCAAGAAGAGCAAACCCAAATTTCACCTACAGTAGAGCTGCCCAGAGGAACAAATACGGCTCAAAAGATGAAATCTCTGAACTGGTGTAAGAGCTACTACAATTAAAGTAAGATTTATGTTGTATTATTATACTCCTTGGCCTTGCATCACTTAATAAAAATCTCCAATACTGCACAAACGTTATCTTGTTGAACCACTGGTTTGTTAAATTAAGCCAACGAACTTATTAAATATTCTGAACCATTGTTAAAATTATTTTGCCAAGTTACATATTGTATTTCCTTACAAATTATCATAACTATTTTACTGAGAGCAAGAGACATACATACGAATCCAGGTCCAATTGTACTCGATAGTAGTGACATAAAGATAGTATCTAAAAGAAATAGGAACAATTTTAAAATAACTTATCTCAATGTACAAAGCTTACCTGCACATAAACTTGAGCTAGAGGAGATATATAATAATTTAGGCAAAAACACCATTTTCGCCATCACAGAAACTTGGTTAAGCAATGAAACACCAGAAGCGTTGTACAATTTCAATAAAAAGAAATTTTATTGTTTCTGTAAGCATCGAAAATCCAGGGGAGGTGGACTGATGTTTCTAATCCCTAAATATATGAATCCTGTAAGGCATAAATCATTAGGAGCAGTGCATGACTCGTTTGAGACCTTATGGATTGAAACTAAAAAAAACACTAAGTGTAAGTTATCAGCATTGATAAATTTGAGCTATTGCCCAAGAAAACAACTAGCAAAAGAGTTTAGTGATTGCAAAATGAATGAAGTGATTACTGCCATGTCCATGAATAAGGAAGTTGTTATTAGGCGATTTTAACATCAACTACCTAGCTAATAATGAGTTATATCTAATATATCGGCAATGATATCCAGTTAAGTGTTTTTAATAGCACTGTCCTACACGACCCAATGCACTGATTGATTTCTTCATTACTAGTATTGAAAACTTCTTTAACATCTATATTTTTAATTACATTTTACCCGTATTATACTAGTCACAGCTTGAGTAATAGCAAACGCAAAAAAATATGTGCTCGCCGCTACTCTGACTTTAACAAGGAATATTTCATCACGTCTCTAAGAAATATTCCTTGGGATTATGTCTACACTCTAGACAACTCGAATGATATTGTAAAATTCATATTGAACCAAATCAACTTCAGTTTGAATAAGGACGCACCCTATCGAGATCGGTTCCTTAAATCTGATTGTTACAATATACCAAAGAATAAGGTTGTGGAGACGCTAGAACTGAAGAAGAAAAAAGTATGGGAAGAATGTCAAAGGGATTAATAAAGATCTTCATCAAAAATATGTTAGTAATAAAGCTGAACTATTAAAATTTAAAAAGCGCCAGAGTTGAATGTGAGAAAAAAATTTTCAAAAATCTTTCACATTCAAAGTTTAGAAGGAATTGTATTAATCATTTTTTAAATGGCAAGAAAAATGTCAATTGCAATATCTAAAAGATTATGATAACCAATAATACATGCACTGATCAGAAAATGATTGCAAGTTATATGAACATAAGTTTTAGAGATATGGGCACCTACAAAGGTGAACAGGTTAACCATGTAATCAACATCAAACAATTGCATCAAGAATTATTCAGGTTTAAATACATTAGTGAAGCTGAATTAATTAAGGAAATGGGCAAACTAGACACAAATACCTCTTGCGGCAGTTGTAAGGTACCAGTGTTAATATTAAAAAAGTACATTAAATATTTCTCTGAATATCTTCTATTTGCATTTAACAGCTCTATCCACACAAATTCATTTCCACAGGTTTAAACCCTATTTGCCAAGGGAGGGGGCGGATTCCACCTCCTGTGTATTTTTTTAAGAAAACTTTTTCTGCAAAGCCGGTATGTCTGGCTTTTTATGACTTTTAGTTTTAATGATTTTTCTACATTTTTGCACAATGTGGGCCTCAGAAATTGCATAGTTTTTGGTAAATAAGGCTCTTGTTGAGAAATTTTTTACTTTTTTAAAGATAAGATTTTTATAAAAAGTTCTTTTTAAAAACATTTTACAGGAATATCTTTGTGATAACAATGAATTATCTGATGATAAAAACTAACCTTGCTTATATTTTATTTTTTTTCGGAAAAAATTCTGGTCTGCAAATTTTTTTATATTTTACAGACCTGAATTTCATTGTTATCCCAGATGTTTTTTTCAACTGATTTACATATCCTGACTTGATTTGTTTTGATATCAAATTTTCCTGATTATTTACAGTGGCAAAATTTTATTTATATATATTCTTTGTTTTTTTAGCTTTGCTGAGCTGCTGAAAAATCATCAGTTTACTTACTTATTGAAAGTTTATTCATCAATTGAATCATGGAAACAATTCGAATTGAAAAAGTAGACTAATTTTGTTCATAATTCTTGCAAAATGTATGTAACAAATGAGTAAAAACGTCATTGACGTCATTTTTGACGTCATTTTGACAACATTTTTTATGTCATTGACAACATATATTATTATATTGTATAAATAAATTAGTATTGCTTCATTATATTACAAATGTTGAAAAAATATTTGTTAACATTATTTTTCTTCAAAAACTTATTTTTTTATATTTCAAATAGTTTCCTTTACACGAATGAAAATTCATAAGAACCCAAATATATTTGGCAACTAGAATTAGTAACTAAAACCACACCTTGTCATAGAATTTCGTAAAAATAAAGTGGAATTTTAGTCATAATAAGACAAAGTCTGAAAATAGTTTAGATTTTCAAATACTAAACAAGAAACTTGGATATTATGGATTTAACATTGATTCAAGAGTGTTTATAAGTAATTTTTAGACAAAAGACAACAGCGTGTAAAATTAGATAACATATACTCAGAGTACATTTTTACAAGCAAAGGAGTTGCCCAGGGTACCGTTCTCGGCCCTATTCTGTTTATCTTGTTCATTAATGATTTAGCTAGCCAAGTTTCAAATTTCCAGTAATCGCAGGCCAAAAACTAGAGGAATCTATCCAACAAATCTAGATCTTTTTGAAGCAGAATAAACTGACAATGAATACAGAGACGACGTAATTTATCATTCTCACGCCAAAAAAATTAAACAGCATAAGCAAGAACATCACTTTGAAGGTTTATCCAAATAATCCACCAGCAAAAAATTCATATTCTGTGACGTATTTGGGAGTCTAAATTGATAGAAAATTTACCTTTGAGGAGGTTAATAACAAAATCAGCAGAATAGCATGTGGAGTGCATTATCTAAAACCCATAAGAAATTTTACACAAAGTAAGGTCATTGTAGAGGCGCTGGTGTACAGCCAACTTAAATATGCATGCATACTTCTGAATACTATATCTAATGATAAGCGAAGGCGCATAAATAGAATATTTTATTGGTCACTGTGTGCAAGGTTTATCAACATACGTCAAACAGGAAAAACTCTGCACCATTTGTTATACTGTATAATAATGTATTTGCAAATTTAATAAAAAATGTTTCAAATCGTTAAAGAAAAAACTTCTTTGTAAAGCAATTTTTGTGTAAATAGTAGAACAAATAAATTGGCATGCAGAATGAAATTACTAAATAATTTTTGGAAAGACGCTTTATCACCTACAGTTTGTAAATATTGGAGCAAAGTACCATTACAAATTAGAAGAGAACATAACACAAGAACATTTAAGAAACTTTTAAAGGAAAACTTGTAAGCAAACCAATATAAATACGGGCATTCTAAAATTCCATGGTGAAAAATTTAAATTTATTTCATTTTCTTTTTAATTTGTAAATAGTTTGTGTTTTTTAGATTTGTACATCATTTTTTCATATATTCTTGTAAATATATATTTGTTGTACTACTACAAACATGAAACAAAGATATTGAACAATAAAAAACTAAACTAAAGGTTAATTCAATTTTTTTTAAAGAATGGAAATTATTTTCACAGGGTAATCAAACTTAAATTTTTAGTCATTTACCGCAGACCAATAATATAACTTGTTTTGGTCTAATATTTTACGGAAATGTGACTCCAGTTCAAATAGGGTAACACAATGAGAACGTCATAGCATTTTCGACATATAATAGCTCTCACTGTGTTGGAGATTGGCGTATGATAAACAGATGGCGACAAAAATTATTGCGAAGTAGTCTATTTTTGGATGGAATCGTTAAAACAGAATGTATCAGGTTTTCAGATAACTTATTAATGAAATGCGTATGATATTCTATTCTGAAGTACGCACGTCACTCAACGATAGGAATATGCCATTCTTTTTAGTATTAAATGTAATAGCAAACAATTATTTTATTATATCAAAGTTAAAAGTATATCTTGACAAAAAACTTAAAAAATGCTCATAATTCAGTTTAAATTTCAAAATAAATTTGAAACACGTTGATACAGTGGTGTAGTCCTATTTTGTTAACAATGGGGGCCTTCATAAACCAAAAATTTTGGGATATCATAACCGTCATAAAATGCTTAAGCACAACGTCCTATTGGAATTGCACTAAAGTAACACTAAAACAAAAAACTTAATTAGCAATTCAACTGTAATTAATTGAGATCTCTGGTAGTTTCGTTTTGACAAGTCTGCTTTTACTATCATCAGCTGAATGGTGTCTAAGCAACTGAATCCTCTACAAACTCAATCGAATGCATTTTCCTTACAAAGACAATGCAGTAGACACTTTATAATACAGTATGCTTTATAAATCCATTGATGATAAATCAATCCCTAATACATCCAAATTATGTTGGAATTAATTTCTACATTGAAAACAAATCCAACACCCTGTTTAATAAATCTAATTTTTCTAAGATAAGAATGACCGACTCATGTATTGAATCACCAAACTTATTGTAATTGCGATATCATAGATGGATACTCAGATTGACATTTCTGCTCAAGAGGTCACAAAGCGCATAAATCCGTTGGAGGCCATATAAAGTATTGTGCATAATAGTTCATTCTAATTAAATAAATGCAATTATAAGCGACCATATAGCCCATATTTTTCTAAAATTCGGTGAATTGTGGATTCATGCACAAAATATCCAACTATCCAATCTACTTTCAACTGCTTCGACATCAAACACGGGCAAATTCTGGAAAGACGGGCCAAATTTGCTTGGGAATGGCCCTTTGTTTAGAAGGGCGCTCCAGTTTAGCTAATGGTCTAATTTGACAGATTCTTATATAATGTGAAATAATTGAAGATACTGTTTGCTTTCATAATTGAAGGAATTAAAATTTTTTTCTACTGAATGTTTTCCAGGAATTTTGAAACTCTAATTTTTCGCATTTCGAAGGAAATAATCTTACCACGCATTTTGTTGTGAATAATATAAGTGCTCAGCAATTGTCAGAAATGTTACGTTTTGTCCTAAATGCTAACAGATACATTCTGAAATAAGCATTCACACTTTCAAATTACCAGTAACAACAAAGAGAACAACGTTAATGTGAAAAACATTATTCCAAACAAGGCTGTATATGATCCAGTGAGCATGGAATAAGTTTTTTGGAACAACATCAAAAACGTTTAGATAAAAGCCGGATTTACTGCGGTTGGGACGGAACTAGTCAATGAAGAACCCAATTTAATTGGTGATATTATAGTTCCAGAGGTGAATGAGGAAGATATATTTAATGAGCTGGTCCACGAAATTGAGGATTCCGAGAGAGAGGAAATCGAACTTGACAAAGATAAAGATGTAAAAGTAAGTACTCCTGAGTCTCCAACAACTGCGGAAATGGTACATTGTTTTGTTTGGTAGGAATATGATCTCAATAGTTCTGGATACAGCAAAATGGACGCCCTACAAAGCAAGCAATTTTTGATAAATTCATAATCTGTCAAACAAATCATTTGTTTACACTTCTATAAATTGCTTAGCAATGGGTGTACCTTCTAGAGTTTGTCATTTTTCTCTTAGTTATTAAATCCGTTGGATAGCACTAGAAAAGCGACGATAGATCAAAATGAACATTAAAGAAATTTATGTTTGCTTCATTATTTATTCAACAAAACAACTAGCAGTTATATATACTTCCAATTATGTTGATAATCTCATTAAATTTGGTATTTGTAGAAATTTGGTTTCTATTCCATAATTTTCTCATTTGAAACAGATGTAAATTTATTCTCAAGTAGTCGCTGTTCTAGTGTAAAAAAATCCAAAATAGCCTGGTCATAACGTAGATTTATTTAGCAGGGGACTGTATATCGATCATCCAACCAACTTTTCTAAACTGGATATCAAGTTCCTTAGATATCTTTTTTACTTCTCTTCTAATTTTGTAATTGGGGGTAGACTATATAAATTTTATCACACAATAATTTCAGGTGAAACGTTGCATTGATTAAATTAATAATATTGTGAATTGCGAGTTCCAGGCTGTGGTTTACATGACCACTTGATAGATCAGTTCGGCATTGGGTAGCAAGGAACATTCCTAGGTGATTAGCGGATTTCTAGAAAATCAAACGAAAAAGTCTGAATTAAATATGATGAGCCCCCATAGGCCCCCACTCTTAGCATTAAAAATTTAACAATAGGGGCCGGGCCCCATGGACCCCTACCCCACTACACCCCTGCGTTGATATAGGATTTATTGATTCAATAATCATGTTGAAAATTTGTTTTGCATGTATAATTGAAAAAGATTGCACTATAAATTTGCATAATGATGTTAATTGCAGTTCTAAATTATCATCATCTCTAGCACGAAGCAAAAGATAAGGAATCAGGCCTGTCCATGGGTACAACTTCGATACCCACTGCACTCCATGATATTTTTAGTAGAGATCCCCACGACACAAATCATGTGTATGTATATCCATACAATTTTTCCTTAGTGTTTTTTTACTAAATTAATGCAATTTCATATATATATATATATATATATATATATATAAGGTATCTCAAACTTAGTCTATGGATTGTAAATGTTCCTGATTCTTAAACGATGCAATGGATATCAACATAACTTCACACACACCTACAATAGATTATGATATTTTATTTGCATTTTGAATTTTTGAAATCGGCTACATTTAACTCCAGTTATGAGCTTTGGAGTAAAAGCACACTTTTTGTTCCACAACAATTATATTTTATCAAAGTTAGATAACCTTTTTTCCTTTTTAGCGTGTTCGTTTCAGTCAACTTTTTAAAGTTTTTGTAGAATGTTTTTGGGTTCATACCCAATATCTTGAGTAAAATTTTGCGGTCTGTGGTTCCAGTAGAGAAAAGATATTGCAAGACATTTCGTGCATCTTGATGAGACATGTTTAGTGAAAATTAGTAGTCCCTGTCCCCATCTGGTGTCTATGCAGGTACTCTTGTTGATTGTGCGTGATCGCCAAAAACTGATTTCGTGATGGCATAAAATACTTTTTTCTATGACTTCTCAAGAAAATATACTCGCGAATATAATTCAAATTGCCCCAAAATCTAACAAACATTTCCTTTGAAGAAAAGCAGCACTACAATGCATATTGCTTCACGATGCAGAAAGATTTCGTGAAGGTATAAAAATGCAGGCCAATTTAGAGCAATTGCTAAAAATATATTTTATGCCATGTATTAAGATGGCACGCAAAATCAATTTTCGTACGCCATCGCGCGACAGAAATATTTCTTAGCAGGAAATATTTCGTGTATGGTTATGAATTTCACACGGCAGTATCTAAATTAATGATTAATATACTAGTGAAACGATGTGATACATCACAGCATAAAACACATGAAAATTAAAAGTTTAAACAAATGCAATTAAAAAATGTATTAACAAACAAAGCGACGTTTTTATTTATGATAAAGTATATAATTAATATAACATCGTACGGTAAACTCCCGGCAATTTGTTAAAATAAAATTGATTACGTTTTAAAAGAAATATCTGTAAAACTAACTAGAGATCATATTGCAAAAAGTGTTAAGAATCAAAAACAATATCTGGGATTTAATTATAAAAGAAAGCTCACTAAAAAGTTTGAAATCTTTCAGCGGAGTTCTTATTATTTCAGCAATGTGAAATTCCCTTATGCCAGCTAGGTATGTGTACAAAGTTGCACTCTTTCACAGACAATGTCAACATTACATAATTTTTTATCTATATCCCATTGTTCAAATGTCAAATGTCTCCAATCGCAAAGATTGTCATCTACTATATACATGTATACATGAAATTTAAATCGCTATATAAATAATCACAATTAAATAACACATTTTCAAATCAAATAAAACTAAAAATTTTTCACAAGTTGGAACACATTTTATCCCAATTTATAAACTTATGTAAATGATATATGCTACAAAATTAAAAGGTTAATAAAGTAAAACGATTTATTAATCACGTCTCTGGTACAAAAGATAAAATGAAATGAATGCTTTTCTAAAACATTTTTCTCATTGAATTCAATAATAAAATATTTGCAAGTAGGAATTTTTGAAACATTTCAAAATTGCTGATAACATATTTTGTTATTTATATAATTGTCGTAAATTGGTTATTAACATTTACTGATATACATATATACAAAATGCTTAAAAATATAGAATAACTTATTTGTTTTACATTTAGAGAAATTGTTTACACTTTTAAATTTCATCAGTGTCTTTTATATTAAGAGGCTTTTACACGTTTGTAGAGTTACATTTTTTTCGACGGTTTTCTTTCTTGCATTTTATACGGTCTATGGCTTTACACGTTTGTAGAGCCACATGTTTTCTTTCATCAGTGTATTCCTTGTATTGTAGTTGCAAAAGAAATGATAACACAAATTTGTTATTCACTACTTTGTAGTTGATGTAATGCTATACATTCGATTTTTCCAATTGTACGCATGAATTCATATGACCAAATTTGTCAAAATCATTGTAAAAAAGCTGAATATTGTTTTAAAATTAAGATACCTTTTCGTCATAGGCATTAAACAAAATGAAAATTTCATAACAGTATTGTAGTATGAACTTTCAAGAATGAGAAAGAAAAACGTACATACACATAAATACAATTATTCTTTATTGTAAATTCAGATTTTATTTCCATATTTTGAAGAATGAATAGTTTTGCTTTTAGGTGTTTATATTTACCATTCCACATAAATATAAATTTAGGGACATGCTGCAAATTAATGATTGCTAATGTACTTGCAGTTGTATAATAGTTTATGAATTTAAAAAAAACTACATAAATACTGAGGAAAATAGTAAATATTTCAATACATCGAATGCACTCAATGTTTAACAAAGGTTTGCACTGTTTCAAAAGTACATGTGATTAAAAAATAATATATTTATTAAATTTTACACAATATAAAATTGTTTGCTTTTCCAAATAGTATTAAACGTTTATTAGATGTCAAAAAATGATTGTTTATTCACTTTTAAAGTACAAAATTGTGTGAATTTCCAAACGCTCTGAGATGCAGAATTCTGAGAAAATTAGATAACACACGTATTGTATAAACCTTAAGGAAATGAAATATAAAAATCGTTGCTAATATTATTTCTACCATGTGTATTAATGTATTAATTTACAAAGTGGAAGTGTGAAACTCCAAATTTCCAAAATAAAACAAAACGGTTTTAATGCTATACACAGCTTTAAAATGATCAAAGTGTTAACATTCGCATTTTTCAACAGTCAATGAGTAATATTTGATAATCACAAATCAATACATAACGACATTACAAAAATGAATCAATTAGTTGTCATGAAACTCTCGAAACAAAGTTAATTACTAAAAGACTAACACATTTTCATAAAAAATACATTAGCGCAAAAAGGATTAAATTTATTGATTTTGCAAAGTAAGGAATCGTACACAGTCTGAAAATAGCATTAAACGCTCATGAAATTGAAAAATGATTAAGGTTATTAAACTAATGCTACAAGATATATAGCTTGAAGTAAAATGAAGCAAAGTTTTTAAATTAAGAATGAATATCAAAGCTATATAAAATTAATGTAAGCACACGTATAGTACTCAAAACAATTAAATCTAATTAATATATATTTGTAATTGTTTATGAGATTATAAAAACACAATAGCAGTCAACAAATGATTTAAACTACATTCTGTACATAGGCATTAAAACCACCTAGGAACATTTTCTGAATACGAGATAGCATGATATATTTATAAATATAGAAATAAATAGCGTAAATTGCAATTATCAGAAACATATAAAATGAAATAAATATTTCTTCAAGGCAGTTTTCGCATTGTATTCAAGTATAAAATATATATCCCGCAATATGCAATAACGTACAAAAATTTAAATTCGACTGTTCTTTATTGTACAGTACTGGAAAAAAGAATTCGGCCACCCATGATTTGTCATAAATATTTCTAAGAAATGGACACCAAGAATGTTATTGTTATTTTTTAATTAGATTTGGGGTTGCAGAAAGAGGAATTCATCAATATTGAGACATAATTATCACTGTTTACTTTAAATCTCAAGGAAAAATGCTACAATGCTTGTTGTTCGCTAATCTTTTTCGGAAAAATTTATTCGGCCACTTCTGACCAAATCAGAGAATCTGTAAAAAATTTCATTGGTTGAGCTTTTTTCAGTCTATTTATATTGAAAATGTCTAATAACAGTCTTTCTTCGCCATATATGATACCTAGTTACGTACCTCTTGCCATCCTCGAATTGATTATCTCCAAACATTTGCAAGGGAGGATTCAACGTAATATAGCCCGACTTGCAGTGCGACCTCGAAGTACTGTCGGGGACATCATCAGATGTTTCATTACTGAAAACATCATTGCCCCCAAAGCAAAGACCGGAAGACCAAAGAAGACGTTCAAAACCTTCGAATCAGCTCTTGTGTGCCTTTCAAAGCGATATCCCAGGAAGACTTTAGAGGCACTTCGCAAAGAATGAGCTGATGGTCACCTCTCGACAGCAAGAACTGTGCGAAACATCCTGAAGAAGTACTCAATTCGGACCTTCGTGGCAACCGGAAAGCCATTCTTAACCTCAAAGCAAAGATTACGCCGGGTGAGGTGGGCCAATTTAATGAGAGACAATTTATCTGAAGATTGGTCTAATGTTATATTTTTAGATGAGTCAAGATTTGAGCTATGCTCATCGAAAAGAATGTTGATAAAGAGACCAACTGGGCAGAAATTCAGATTCTTGCCTCAACTTAGTCGGGGACCATGAATTATGGTGGGAAGTCTGTAATTGCATGGGGCGCAATATGGAACTGTGGCTTTCGCAAGATTGTGCACAACACTGGTACTCTCCTAAGCTCGTAATATGTTCTGATTCTAGAAAAGGAACTCTTGCCACTCCTTACAAGTTATCAATATATCAGCAGGATGGTGCTCCATGTCATACCTCAAAGAAAATGAAAAATTTCCACATATCGGGGTTGCTATCCTTGCTGACTGGCCTGGCAAATCTCTAGACCTTAACATTATCGAAAACATGTGGAAAGAGGTCTAATATCGAATTGGACAGCATACTCTTAACACTAAAAACGAGCTGTGGAGCGCAATAAAGAAAAAATTTTATGCAATTCCCAGCAGTTTTATTGAAAGAATATATACTTAAATCCCTGATCGCCTTGAAGCTGTTATTCGCTCAAGGGGATACCCTACAAAATATTAGAAGAGACAATTTTGTTGCTAAGTGTTTGTATTGCATCAATGATTAATTCATGTATCTTCTTTTGAATTTCTTTTTTCAGATTTGCTCATTTGTTAAAATGTTTTCAAGTGGCCGAATACATTTTTCCAATACAAGTTTTCTAATTTTGATTAGAAATTAATAGCCCCATTACATTGCTAATTGCGATGCAAATATGTACATTGTAATGGGATTTGCACAAGATTTGATGACCAATATTTCAAAAATTTCTGAATAAATTCTTACAAAAAATTGTGAATATGCTAAGTTTTTCATGCTGAATACGAATTTTGTGTTATATTTTACATACCATGCATATTTACTAACATAGTTTTAGGGGGGTCCTTTACAGGGTGATAGGATGAAAAATTAAATTACAGATATAAAAATTGAGGAGAAATTTGAATTCACAATGCTAAAATTAACTCAATTGCAAAAAATCAAAGCTATAGTGTTCATCACTGTAAAAAGAATTTGTTCAGTTAGGTGTTCCAAAACTTTTGGCCAGTACTGTATATTTTCTTGAGAATGCATGCCCAATCTGATTGTTAATTTAAAAGATTAGAATTTTTAAAACAATTTAATGTAATTTGATTCAGATGGAAAATTTCTCAGATTGAGAAGCTGTAATAATAACAATTACGTTCTCATAGTTGAAGTGGATGTCGTTGGCAAATATAGAACCTAGGCGTCGTGTTATTTTTTTAATTTGAAAGTAATAAAACCCTCCATACAAAAGAGTTTTAGAAATACAGTACTAGTCCCACAAATTGCCATAAAGCCCATGGGGAGATTTCCTCTTCACCTCACTCCACGAGGTCCATGGGGATCCCCATCAAACCTGACAAGCCTGCATTGAGCAGTCGCTATCAAGTGATGCTTTTCGCGGATTCTGTAAACTCATTCAAGAAACACATAAAGTGGACGTTAAATTTTTATTTTCGATTCTATGCTAATAAATTTTGAAATTGTATTTAAATAATGGTAAAATTACTAATTTACAAATTTATGTATTAACCCTAATTCAACTGTGATAGTTTTCTTTGTTATTTTAAGGTAAATCTAGTAGAAATAGAGTTAAATTGGTAGAATCTTAATACAAAACCATTTTACTTTAACCTTATACTGACCATATTTGAACAAAAATCATTGTTGGCACTATCTTAATATCTTATAATATTTTAAAAAGCTCTGGTTTGTCAAACTTATTTTTGTAGAGATTTTTAGTTTGTACACTGCAGTGCTATCGGACAGGATAGAAATTTTTAATCTTGATCTTCAATACATCCCGTTGTAGAAGGTGTTGATACGGAAATATTTATTGTATAAATTTATCAGTGTGTTTAGCCATTATAAAATATTAAAGGACTTGATTGATTACATGAGTTCTTTCTGCTGATCTGATCATCTGCATCCAATCAAATTAATAAGAATTGTGCTTTGGGGTCACCCCTGTGTTCACTAAATGTTTTATTTTTTATCCAGCTATGCTATCATAAACAATTTCTCGTATTTGTTCTTGGGGGTATCTTCTAAATTATTTTCCTTTGATATAAAATTTGTTCACCTGCCTTATTGGAGAAATAGAACCTGCTATTGTGTCAAAACCAGTTGAAAACAACTGCTTGTTTCAGTTATCCAATTTAGTACAAAAAATGACATGATAATTATATACAGATATAAATGGTAAAATTTTATTAACAGTCAGTTATATCATAATTAACACATATCCGCCAAACAGGCACCGTTCAATCTGATGTTGGTTTCTACTTATACTGCCTCTGGTAAGTAACAATGAAAAATGTTTTGGCACTACAAGGATAAAAGTTTTTTGCATTTAACTTAGTAGCAATATTGAAAACATATTCTTATCCTATAACATAGTAAACAAATTTTGAAAGTCAAGGAATATTTAGCTATAGTTTTAAGTTCTTTTCAATGATTTCTGCTTAATGGACCTAATTGAACTTCTATGCAATGCAATAATTGTGCAAGTACCCTGAAACCCAATTTATTATATCAATTTTTCAATTCATAATATAGAATACAAATTTGACATTCAATCCTATCCAATAATTTTATTTTTCAATTGGTGGCATATACGGAAAGGTAATATTGAATTTCTTGACCCGATTAACTTTTAAAGAGTAAACTGCACAGCAAGAGAGTGCTCCTGAATAAATGTTGTTATTATCATCATGCAGACATTATATATATATATATATATATA
>CABFPE010000628.1:56422-75651 GCA_900660155.1 Hofstenia miamia | reverse complement strand
AAAGAACTTCTAAGCAGATTCAATCATTCGCATAGATCACAATTGAAAGTGGCCGGGTTTTTTCAAAATATCATGCCTGGTGCAATTGAATTCTTGAATTGAGAACAACGTAACCAAATAAACTGCCAATTTTAGAGACTGCAAAAACTTAAAATTTCCTAAATCAAAGCTTCAAACTTGATAAAGTTGGGATTTAGTCGCATTTTGAAATTTGATTCTATATTCAATGGTTCCAATAAGATCTCTTTGTTTTCATTTTGTCGTCAATAGGTTTTACAATAGGAAGGAGTGCAATTACTCTTGCATAAATATATTGCATAAAATATTGGATTCATAAAAAGCTTAATTAAATTTAAAATATATTGCATTCTGCTTTCTTACGTATTTGCACCATGTTTGTTGGTAGATTCCTAATGGTAGTAAGAGTAGAGGACAATTGAAAAAATGATTCTGTATCTTTTAAGCAGTAAAATATTAGCAGTTGTGTTGCAGTGTAGTGTTCTGAAATGTGCCATAAAATAATATGGGGCTGGGGCAATACGATATCACAAATAGTTTTTGGAGCAAAATTGATTTTAGTGGAACAATTTAGGGAAATAGAATATAAAGCGAGTCGGGGTGGGAAATTTCACAAAAATCTTCCCTATTTGCACTTCAGGTTTGGATATCCAAATAGCGGTTATAGACAAAAATGTTGCCTAGTTATTTCTAAACTGATTCGCTAATTCTTTAAAGGCAAAATAAATTACTCTGTTTTCTTGAAATTATTTTATGTTTCACACTCCTAGCAACTGTATAGTTGGACAATGTGTAGAAATTATTACTTTTGCAATTTTCATCTAGTATTTAATAAGTTTTCAATTTTTGTTTTCATTTATGCATTTTACATTTGTAATCAAGGACATTGCAACACCAATAAGCACTTTTAAAATTGTTTTTCAATATATGACAAAAATCAAATCAATTAATCTATTTTTATCATTTTAAAAGTAATTTCATTATCGCTCTCTCAATAATTTGATATTCAGATTAGTGCAAATATTTCACTTTTGAATAATATGTGAATTTATCATTGTAAAAGAATATCTATGTTCGGTGAATGTTATTTAACCTATATTTACAAAGAATAGTTATTTAAAATTAATTTACAGGTGGTATTGACTTATTAAATCATATTTTCCTCTGCTTTTAATTTTTTCTAAATAGACATTTTTATATTACATAATGTTTATGAAATCAAGCCAATATATAAGAAATTAAAAATTTAAGCCCTTTTGCAAAATCCAAACCCAATTAAAAGAGAAGTTTAAAAAATCTGTTCCAAGTCATCCTAACCTAACCCAGTCCTAGTAGTTTAAGGTTTCTTAAAAAACGGACTTAAAATTCTCAAATTCAATTTTTATTGACATGGTCAGCCTCATATGATATATTGAAGTCATAAACAATGTGTTGCAAAATAAAATTTTCATTTTTAAATTTTACATCAGTATCAGGTACTTTTCAAAGCGTAAGCTTAGGATCATCAATTTTAGTGTGTAGATTTTATTCGAAGTTTCTAAAGTACAAAATTTTAGTATAGGAAACTGAAGTTTTTTAAAAAATTGACAATTATTATTCAAATGGGTCTGAATTTGGCATTAATTTTAATGGTCCGGACCGGATTCAGTGCAGAGATGGAACCGGCTACCGGCATGCAACCGCTTGGAAATTTCATACATAAATTTGATAATATAAACTGAATAACGATTAAATAAAAATGTGTTCCGCAAGATTGCAATATGTGGGAATATTTGTTTGAAGTTCTCAAAATCCTACACAACAGCCAACAAGTGTCATTTTATAATTGCTATTTCCGCCGGCACACAAATCATTCAAGTACCCAAATGTTCTCAATCTTCATTGGCTGTTTTGCATGTGAGTATCCATTACTTCCTTCCAAACATTAAAGAGTTAACTAGAACTCTAGTTTTCTGATGATTTTCTTTGTGACATATTCTAATTTGACGGATTTCCATAGTTATAATATACTGAGATATGATTTACATCCCGTGTACTAAAATTGATTGATTACGAATACCTGAAAATTGCGTAAGCATCATTGATAGAAACAACATTGCAATCCTTCTAATTGTTTATCGCTGTTTTTCAACTGCAAAGGGTTTTTAGCATTTATCTATTAGTAAAAAATTGAGTATATTTCTGTTTAACTACCAGAAAAAAACAATTAAATAGTTGTGTGTACACAATAGTTATTTTTTGAAGCTCTCGGTAATGATTCACAAATTATTTCAAGGGACAAACCAATATACAGGGTGTCTCAAAAAATGTACTCTCTTAGAATTATGAAAAAACCTTTATTTATGGACATAGAGCGAAATGAAATAACATCGAACACATGAGACAAATGTGTTTGAAGAATCATGTTTGCGAATGTTCAAATTGATGACCATTATTGTCCAGGCAACGCTGATAACAAGCATCAAGGGATTCGCAAACGTCGCGAAACATGTCATTAGGAATATCACGACATTGTCTTTCCATTTCCAATTTCAATGCATCAATTGTCCTTGGTTTGTTGGCATAAACGTTGTCATTTAAGTATCCCCATAAAAAAGTCAATGGGTGTTAGGTCTGGGGAGCGCGCAGGGTATTCAATGGGCCCCTCGTCCAATCCATGTGTCAGCAAACACTGCAACAAGGTAAGATCGTCACCAAACATCTCTGTAATTTGTGGACAAACTAATTCCTGAAGCAAGTTGAGGTAGCCCTCATCATTGACAGTTTCGTTGAAAAAGAAAAGTCCTATGATACCCAATGTTGATATTCCACACCACACTGTTACTCCTGGAAAGTTTACATGGTGTTCAATTGTTACGTGAAGATTTGCAGGACATCAGTACGTGCAATTATGGTGGTTAATGGTACCGTTTAATTTGAAGGTTGCTTCATCGCTCCACACAATTTTGTGTGCAAACTCGACATCGTCTCCACAATTTTCCAGGTACCATTTACAAAATTCGACTCTCCGGTCAGGATCGTTTTCATTTAGAGCTTGACACAGCCTTGGAATGTAGTATTTCCAATGCAGACGCTTCATGATGCGGTTTACGCTATCTTTTGAGTTGTGGGTTTCCCGAGCAGTTTGGCAAAGTGATTTCCGTGGTGATCGAAGGAGTGTTTCCTGCACCTGTAGTTCTTTTCCAGGGGACGTAGATGTCCGTGGTCGTCCTGAAAGTTTTTTGTTGATATTCTGAACGGTTCCATCTGCTTCAAATTTGTCTCTGATGCGCGCAATGGTCCGACGAGTGGGTGGCAGTTTTGCAAATTGATTTGTGAACCGGCGTTGCACTTCAGTGGCGTTTTCGGTCTTCCAATAGCATTTCAGGACAAACTTTCTTTCTTCGAAACTAAGTTGATTTCCTGCCATAGTTTTTAGTAATTCAGGATATCTGCAACACAAAAAAGACTGAGTACATTTATAATTATCATCAATTTGAACATTTCGCTCTATGTCCATAAATAAAGGTTTTCTCATAATTCTAAGAGAGTACATTTTTTGAGACCCCTGTATTAATCGCCAACAACAATGCAATTTGAGCCATCTATATTTTTTGAAGTACGAATATATTTTAAGGCCATTATTATCACTTACAATAGTTTGGTGTCATTTAAAGGAAAGTGAGGTAAAAATCCAATCTGGAAAAAAGCCTTACTAATAAATTTAATCTTCAAAATCCGTAAGTTTGTAACCCAATTGCTAATAACAGTCTTGTATCCTAAACAAACAGTAATTTATAAACTTCGGAAATCTACATTTGGCCTCATATATTCGCACACTCTATCAACTATTGCATTAACATTTTCACTAAAACATTACGATTCATATTTAAAAGAGAGGAGCATTACTAATAATAATAAGAAAGTCTTTATTCGATAAGTGTTTAACAATTACAAAACTGATGACCTATTAAATAGTGTCATAAAAAATGCAAAATATTTGCATTAGAACTAAGCATGCGTAGATTGCAGCATTATTACAATGTAATTAGTTACGTGAAATAGTGTAATCACTCTTATATTTAAATTTGAGCCAAGATTTTCCATATAGACATTTTGTTTTAGTAAAAAAGTTTTTAGCTGCTTTTTAAGACTTGAAAATATTATTTTTAATAACTTTTGGAATGGAATAAATGAACGTTTCAAAATATTTTTATGAAATTTAATGCCAGCAATTTTTTTTGATCTCTTTCCGATATTGACGTTAAAGTTCGGAAATTTGATTAAAATGCAAGGCGGTAATTCATTAATTAACTTAAAAAAGTATACTACGTTATTAAAAATGATTAGTTGTCTTGGGGAAGGGTAGTTGCAGTAATGTAATCTTTTGTTTTGATAAAGTTTTTTGACACAGTTTCAGAGATCATTTAAACTGGGGTTTAAGTTTTTTTAGAAGGGAATCATTTAGAATTGCGAATCGCACATTAGCATAGATGAGATGACTAAGAAAATATGCATAAAACATTTTGATCACTGCAGTGGGAGTAAATTGGTCTGCAATATAAGAAGTGCTTTTGACACCCATAGCCAACCTTTTCACCATGACATTTATTTAAGATTTGAATTGCAACTGAATCAAAAGTAACTCCTAAATATCTAAATGTGCCAACAGCCTTAACACAATCATTGTTGATATTAAGAATGTAATTTGTGCTTAGAGTATTACTAGAAGGTTGCATTATTGAAAATTCGGTATGCTTTATGTTAATAGTCAATTTATGCATACTAAAATACCTACAAAACTTACTAAAACTTAATTCAAAGTTTTTACAGCTGCATCAATCGATTTATGGCTACTAAAAATAGAAGTATCATCAGCATATTGAATTAAGTTGCAGTTTGTAACTTTACACATGTCATTTACGTATAAACTAAACAGCAGTGGTCATAGGATCGTTCCTTGAGGAACCCCATTCATAATTTCTAGACAACTTCAAAAAACATTATTTTTACGCACTGACGTCTATTATTTAGATAGCTAGTTAATGTTTTCCTGTTTTGAGAAAAGCCAAAAGTCGTTATATTTTTTAGTAAAATGTCGTGATTAATGGAGTCGATTTAAACAAGCAATTGCTACATAGTTATCGGAATCAAGCATAGATCTCCACAGTTCAGTTGCCTATAAGAGTGCATCAGTCGTCGAGAAATTTTGACGAAAAATAAATTGTGTTTCTGACTTTAGTTTGTGTTTTGATAAATGATCAGTTATTTGATTATGCAAAAGTTGTTCAAAGATATTGCTTATTGGCGATGTTAATATTGGCATATAGTTCGTAGCACAGTGTGGACAACCCTTCTCGAAAACTGAGGTAATATATGCATTTTTGAGACAATTCTGAAAGTAGTTATACTTAATGCATTCATTAAAAATAAAATTTAATGGTTTGGCAATTTGATTAGCTGTAGCTTTAAGTGCTTGTGATATTTTTAGTCTTTTTGTATGTAGTCGCACATTATATTCTTAATGTTTTCTGAACAAAATTTACATCTCTCCTGCGTTGTTAATCATATAGGCATCGAATCGTACATATTGTTGCATTACTCCAGCCATTTGGCGTGCTCCTGACATTCTGGAGACATTTTTACTTGTGTAAATGTGAATTGGGCTATATTTTGATTATGGTTGTATGTATCTCCTGTTTTTCGCCAACGACGAAATCCGTTTCGATTTCAATATTAAAATTAAGATTTATCAAATATATTGAAACTAAAAGAAATAATTCCATTGGGTATCAAAATTACAAATCATTTATTCATTAATTAATATTATCAGTACTTATTTTCAAAACGCAAATAACGATTGGCAAGAACTAAACAGTGGTTAAGACATCCATGTTTTCCCGGTTATTCAACTTTGGAGAAAGCTCTTCATTCGATAACCAATGCACAGTTTGTTACTCGTCAAATACATTTTGTTCTAAAACAAATAGTTATTTAACGCTGACAATCGAAATTATGAAGTACAATTGCTGGTAGTGATCTAACAATAAATGATTCATTAAATTTATTGAACATTATTCTATAAAGCAGTCACCACAGCAAGCAAGTTTCGATAAAATCTATTTACACATCACTAGCAAATGTAGACAACGTGTAAAGCTTTCGCTTAGAAATTCTTGATAAAATTTACGATATAATGTATATGTACATCATATACATGTACGTCATAATACTGAAAATGTACTAATTAAACTAAACAAATCACACATTCACTTTAAAGTGGAATAAGTGCATAAGTTGTAAATACATAAAAGAGAGCAACTTGTTGGTTCCCTATTTCCGTACAAGCTGCTCAGGAAAATCTGCAAAATGTCAGAGACCGTTCTTTGCAACCAATTGGATTCGAAGTTATTAGAGACAGATAAGAAAACAAGGCCTGAATCATTACATGAGGACTGATTCATTATACTTAGTATACAGAAATGTAAGAACACTTTGTTTTGATAAAAACCCTTTACTGAATTTATAATTTAGAAAAAAACTAAGAACTTCATTTATCATTTAAAATTTCGAGGATAAGGCAAATATCAATTATTGAATGAATATGAAGCAGGGCTCCCAAATCAATTCACCCAACCAACCCATTTAATAGGCAACTAGGTATCCAAACCAATTCCCCATCCAATTTTTTCAAATGCCCCCTATCCCAATTCGCAAAAGTGTTTGAGGTAAAAGCTTATTGGAACATCAATTTGCATATTACTCTATAAAATCTAATGATATTTCCAATAATGCAAAATCATCTCCATTACTTACGCATGACTGCTTGACGAATTTTATATTGTTTGTGATAGACCCAATTTGTTCCTTCAAAAATGATAGACAAAATCCAAATTCCAAAAATCATTCTAGATTTTGAGAAAACTCAATCCCAATCCCCAATTTGGAAACACATGGCGAAACCCAATTTGAGCAAAACTCAATTAATTTCAAATGACTGTTAAGCAATGTTAAAAATATTAAAATAGATCAAAGAACTATCTTAAAGTGTCAATATTTTACTAAGTCAGAGTTGAATGATCAACACATAATATAACATAAAAAGTATTTAGCCCTGTGTCTGTGGTTAATTTTGTGTGCAAAAAGGTCGGCGAAGATTTGTTTGATATTAAACAACCTAAAAATCTTTTAAAATTTTCTATGGTTTGCTAAAACTCACAAATTAATAAAGATAACCTAAATTTAAAAGCACCGCAGGATAGAAGAAAAATTTCTATTTCATTTTCGCCGAATGCAAAATCTGTGGTTGCAAGAGAATTCGACGGCGCGCCCTCTGATCTTGGTGCACTCAACGCCTTAAAAGGGGTTAAGTGTTCTATCTACACATGAAAAAATTGTTAAAGTTAGTTGCTGATTACCAGAACATTCGGTATTGTGAAAATTTTAAAAAATCGAAATTTTCATAAAAAATTCATCTTTTTTAAATACGCCAGGCACAACAATACACCTTAGTATAAATATTCAACATTACATTCGAGCATGCTCAACATTAGATGTGTCTATATCTTACGATTAATAAATTCGCTAATATGCTTGGAGAAAATTTTTGGACAATGTTGGAAAACGTTCTTTAGATTGAAAAATCATGTTTTTTCAGAAACGTATTTTAATACAACTGTAGAAAATGTTCAATTTTATCTTTAACTTCCTGAATTCATATTTGAAACGAGAGAAACATCACTATTGGTAATTGTATGATATGTAATGTTTTCCATTTGATACGGTTCACTAATTTTGTTTTAGCAAGAAAGATTAATTATTCGTTTATAAGTGCTATCTCAAGCAAAAATGAAATTAACTCATTTCTTCAATGTTTTTTGCTCAATAAATTTTGGTACTATAAAGAGAAGCAATGTGATTGATTATAAATTAATAACTTCAACAATGCAATTATTTGAAATGGTAGGGTTCTTTTATATTTGTCACAAATGCGGCTGACATATAGATATTTTGCAGAAGTAATTAAGGCAATTAAGAAAGTAGAAACAGGGCGATGGTGCCGAAAGGGCGGTCTTGAAATAGATGTATTTTTAACAGTGAGTCAAAAATGCACTAATATTCCGTTGAATAAATTAGGCTTAAATTGCAAGATGACAAACCCGTTAAATTCATATACAAGGATTCTAGATTATTTACATAATTTTGAATTTTTCCAATTTTAGAAAAGATGGCATTCTGGTATGAAAAAATCAAAGATAATCAAATTTAACATACTTTGCATTAAGTAATAGCAACACTTTCTGTTAATCCTTGCCTATTTTTGTTTGAGACAACATTGGCCTGTTTCAGTAAAAATGCTTTAGCAATTGGTCAAAACTGGCCACAAAATATTAAAGTTAATATTTATTGATATGGTAATATCATAAAGATTGTTTATGAATAGGTTCTTATATTATCAAGTGTACACAATTTCGAAACCGAAAAGGGTTCATTATATAAATGCGAGAAATTGTAATCATTTTTTCCAATATAAAAAGACGATTAATGATTACTTAGTGATAATATTAAACGCAGGAAATAAAAAAATCATTAATTCCTAGCAAGATTGGTAGTGTGTCAACAACTAACGCTTTCAATTTCTAAAACATTACTGAAATAAAAGAAATAAAAATGAATTTACATCAATATTTCTTGATTGCAACCAACTGTGACGATCTTTATTCTTGTTGGCATAACTGATGCATACTAGAAGCAATAAAGAATACCACTGACACACATCATATTAAAGTGGCGTGCAATCGTAAATATTAAAAGCGTTGCATGAAACAGAAACCACTGCTAGATTGAAGCAACACTTTATAATTCTTTTTGAAGCAATACAGCAAATGTGCTGTTCATTAAATTTTTTATAATGAAAAAAAACATACTTGTTTAGGGAATTCACTTTTAACGAAGCAAATTATACAAAAAAACCTAAGCAACACTTTTAAAGGAGGACTTTAAGACACAGCAGGTAAAAACTTACTACTTTGCAATGTAAGTTTGAGATATTAAATATGGGGAATCCATCTAGAAAAAATGGGAAGAGCAATTTGCAATATTTTTTGAAGATAATAAGCCGTGCAGGGTATTGTCGAAAACTCTTAAGATCTTTAAAATACATTCATATTCATATTATAATAGAAGAATCATGAGTTGTAAAGATTAAAAGATTTTGATGAAAAATCTTCAGACGCTGACAGTAATTCGAAATTTTAATTACACTGATAAGGATGTTGATGTTGATACAGATGAAAATCAATAAAACAATAATTCGATTCATATGAAGGTAGTGTTTACAATGCATCAATACAAAAGCGACATACCTGATTACACGAATACAATCTAAAATTTGAGATCAAATTTTGCTTATGATCAGGTATTTTAAATGGTCCTTGCTTTTAAAGATGTTCGCGTCATGAGATATACATTTTAGAGCGGCATTCTTGTGGGCAAAAATTACTTCATTATTTTATAGGGGTAACTATACAATTAACTTCTGCAAAGAGTCGCAAACTTTTATCCTTGACATTTAATTGAATCTGCTTTATATAGAATATTAACTCTCAGTAAATTAGCTACATACACAAACACTTCGTAGTTGTTACCACAAATTTAATTTTGCATGAACAAACACATCTACCTCGTCCGTGCAGCTATTCATAGCAATAGATTTGTCATCAATCATTTCTCAAACAACTTTCAGTAACAATACATATTACTGGATATTATATCTAGTGTCAGGCAATCGCAAGCTACGCGTTAATTTTTTCTTGATAGAAAGAGTATTACATAAAAACTAAGTAGTGATGCTCATGTTCGAGCTAGTCATGAAAATCTAGTTTGCACTAGGGTTCTATGAGTCCATTAGACTACATATTTCAGTGAGACTGGGACCATAAATAGAAAATTGNTGTTCGCGTCATGAGATATACATTTTAGAGCGGCATTCTTGTGGTCAAAAATCACTTCATTATTTTATAGGGGTAACTATACAATTAACTTCTGCAAAGAGTGGCAAACTTTTATCCGTGACATTCAATTGAATCTGCTTTATATAGAATATTAACTCTCAGTAAATTAGCTACATACACAAACACTTCGTAGTTGTTACCACAAATTTAATTTTGCATGAACAAACACATCTACCTCGTCCGTGCAGCTATTCATAGCAATAGATTTGTCATCAATCATTTCTCAAACAACTTTCAGTAACAATACATATTACTGGATATTAAATCTAGTATCAGGCAATCGCAAGCTACGCGTTAATTTTTTCTTGATAGAAAGAGTATTACATAAAAACTGAGTAGTGATGTTCATGTTCCAGCTAGTCATGAAAATCTAGTTTGCACTAGGGTTCTATGAGTCTATTAGACTGCATATTTCAGTGAGACTGGGACCATAAATAGAAAATTGGGAAATCGGATTTCAGAATACTACTCATAATTTTTGTGAATTTGGCCAAACATATTCTGTGGGACGAAATGGGGCCAGAATATTTCATGGGAAATGGTACAAAATGGGACTGGTAACAAAACAATTCTAGTCAGGCAAAACTCTATTCTCCACCAGTAGTA
Organism: Hofstenia miamia; assembly: GCA_900660155.1. Classification (NCBI taxonomy): domain Eukaryota; kingdom Metazoa; phylum Xenacoelomorpha; order Acoela; family Hofsteniidae; genus Hofstenia; species Hofstenia miamia. The sequence goes on along the minus strand of CABFPE010000628.1, from coordinate 65,035 downwards.
TAATTAATGTTTGTACATAAATAAGAGTTTAATTTTATCAAGCTGAATGAAATAAATCACTATATTGTACTACCAAACATCCACATATTTTATAATGTATTCAAAATTCGATAACTTTTTATAATCAAACAATTCAGCCAATAATGCTAATATAAACTAATATTGTTAGTAAAGAAACATTCTTTCTCTAGCCACTGATACAAAACTTTAATGTTTGCTTTCATTATTTTGAAGTGTCGAAGAAGCGTCAATAGAAAATAACAGTGTTTGTATTATTTTTTCATTTGTAGCTGACAGTGGAGACAATATTGTGTCTTAAAACGTACATTCTTAAATCAAAAGATGGCACTAAGATATTACTGTCTCATATACGTGCAAAGAAACCTCAGTCACGTGAGACAAAGAAAACTGCTCACTTAACATTATTATCTGGGAAGCCATCTGCCAGAAATGGAAACAGGAAAAACTTGAATGAAAATGGCATGCGCTTGGTACCAGGAGATCTGCTACTTTTTGAAAATACAGGCTTTTGAATGAACACCTGTGAAAACTTAGGTAGACATTGGCAAAAGCAATCATAATAAACATATTGAGGTAAAAGAATTTTTCCTAGCTGGCTTTCGTTTTACACGACCGATTATGTCACACATGTATGAGGCAAAAGTAAACAAATTATAGCAGCAATAAAGAAACAAATTTCAGAGGATATCCCAGGCTTCAGCTTAACTGGAGATCATTGACAAGATACTCTTACAATCGAAATTTTACCGCTTTGATGTTGCAGCTGGTAGATTTGGAATTCAACTTGAAAACAATACTAATTTGTGAGGAAGAATACTATGAATCGCCCAAAATAGATATAGTTTCTTTAATATTGAGTCATTATCTTTTAGAATTCCTTTTTTATCAGAGTCCAGCTTCGGTAGATTTTGAACATGAGTCGTGAAAAGCGAACTTGAAACCAAGCGTGGTAGTAACGTTAAAAAATTATTCCCGCCTGCAACGACTTAGTGAGAATTTTAAGTCGTACAAAATAAACAACTCGAAACTTATTTAATGCGGCGCGTGGAGAACAGGTATAATTAAGTCTCATATATGGTGTATCACTTGTTCTGTGAATTTGGAATAGGTGAGCAAAATCCTCTATACCAGAAGTTCGGACATTAAGAAAAATGTCAAGGAAAGGTCACCTTCTACCACTACTTTACAAAATTCTTAGATTTACGTTTTAAGGGATTGGAATTGACGCGGCAAAAGAAATTAGTTTGGCTTAGAAGCATATCAGAAGTCATTTATTAATTGTTCCGTAGAAAAAGACACTCAATTGAAGTTTTGAAAGCGAAATTGTGGACTATCATATCAACGCCTCAACATTTATTCTGAACATGCGTCTGAGGAAACTAATAATTTCGTATTTTGGAAGACGAACAACAGCAGATTTCCACGTTTGATTAGGCCGCTCGTGGCTACCATAGTTGATCAGCGACTCAAAATATACCTGAAGTTTGGCTTAACGAAGATAGTAACGCGCTAACAACCAAACGTGTAGTTCTGCAAAAGATTTATTGAACTCTTAGTTCTTCGCAGATCTCTTCATTAAATGAATGTTTCATTTTTAAGTTTTTACTTTTTTCATAGTTTGTAACTGGTATATAGTTAAACATGGGTCAACTGGGTAAAAGGTAAATTTGTTGCAGGTACGGCCAGTTAGTAGTATTCTGACTGTACATAGCTCTATTTCAGCTTGCATTTACACTATATAATCACAAAGTATATGAATTTACACAGTTCAATATTTTCACTTTCGATACAAGAACTTAAAAAGTATTTAATCAAATTTTCGAAAAAAAATGCAAGCGCAATTTTTCTTTAGGATAAAAGTAGTCTAATGTCTCTTCATGAATTAGTACAATATTAATACTGAAGTTTCATACTTCCAAATTTGGTTGCATGCGTCACATTTATAAGTAATAACAAAATTCCTGCTGTCTTAGACAATAAAAAATTATACAATATATTTAGCGTTATAGCATCACATTACATGATCATTTCTCTCAAAACAACGTATTGCTCAATATACTGGTAAATTTGGAAAAAAGTATTTTAGATCAATATAGAACCTCGGCTAAATGAATTTTTTCAATTAAAAACCTTTTCAGAAAAGAACTCTAACATGTATTTTTTAATGCACTTTAACAACAACTTATCATTTTGTTTATTCAACTGNAGCGGCAACCAAATAACCAAGGAAATTCGTGTAACTGGACAGACACTGGTGTGTAAATTGTACAATATGGATGTAAACTGCAAGAAATATTTTAACTTTGAAAGTCACAGAAAAATTCAGCACATGCAGAAACTATCAAAATGCCCGTCACATATACCGCCATCAATTGAATCTGTTTTTGCTAAGGATTCTTNTAAAAACCTTTTCAGAAAAGAACTCTAACATGTATTTTTTAATGCACTTTAACAACAACTTATCATTTTGTTTATTCAACTGATATTCTAACTGCAGTTCCCATTTATAAGTGGCTCATTTGGCGCCATTTTTGTGATTTTAGGTGTCATTTTCAGGTTTCCCAAATTTAATGGTCCTTGCAATTATTAGGGAAATATCGGATTACTTTAAAATCTCTGGAAAGTCAGTATCAACAATAAATTGAAAGCAGTTAATAGGTATTCTCCAAATATATGAATATAATTTGTTATTCTTAAGAAGTACAGTCAAGTTTTCTGACTATTAAAAATGTGATCAAACTAAACACAGAATTTATTTTAGACTTTATGCTGTATTCAATGTCTTGTCACTATTCTTTGACTTAAAACATAATTTACCCATGCATCCAAATGTGTTCTATATATTTGCTATTTTTTCTTATCATTAATTATGTCGTTTTCATACTAAAATTCTTATGTTAACATTTAAACTCGTATGTACGAACACCAGTTAACGAAATTCCAATTGTCCCGTGATATGCTTAACCCATTGAAATATTCATAATCACACTTATTATAAATTTCTTCGTGTTATCGTAATAAGGTTAATCATTTATCTTGAGGTTAGCTTAGCAATACCAAATACGATGTTCTTGTTTATTACCTTCGCTGAATCAATTCAGAGTCACGTGGCAGAGATTAGCGTTAATTAATTTACATTTGAAGGTGAGAAGGGGGTAGGTGACTTTGTTTAATGTAGGAGTTATTTCAGTGGTAAGTAATCATTAAGGCGGACCCAAAGTCTAAAAGACAAAATAAGGGATAAAAGTCAAAATTGCATGCATTGGGCGCAATAGGTCAATAATTGTAAAATTCTAAAGTGAGTGCAACTGTACGTTGCTAGCTGCAAATTGAAACTGATTGGGTAACAGTGATAGATAAGAAAGATTGTTTGGCTAGTTTAATCACTTATGTATGCAAGCCTAAAACCGGCAGAACAATCCAGGAAAAGGCCACTGCAGCGGCAACCAAATAACCAAGGAAATTCGTGTAACTGGACAGACACTGGTGTGTAAATTGTACAATATGGATGTAAACTGCAAGAAATATTTTAACTTTGAAAGTCACAGAAAAATTCAGCACATGCAGAAACTATCAAAATGCCCGTCACATATACCGCCATCAATTGAATCTGTTTTTGCTAAGGATTCTTTTCAACGTGAAGTGGTCGATATGTGCTAGCGTGCAGATATTGCCCTCATGAAGTCTGTACTGGAAAAATGGTCACAGAAGCGAATTGTTGCCTATATTGCAAATGATTGCATTCAAAAATGAAACAGGCGGCTCCATGGGAAAAGATATTCTGTATTACGGATGAGGTTACAATGAACAAGAAGAAAATTGCCCATGTTTTTATCGGAAGTTTAGATAACCCAACTACAATAAACTTGTTGAAGTGAAAGTAATGGAGGAAGTTAATGAAAATACGATGGCATTTTTATTAGATGAAACTCTTAAGCTGTTTGAGATTGATAGAGACAAATGGCTGCCTCTCACAGCCTACATGACGTCAGCTAGAAGAAAGTTGTAAAGCATGTAGCCGAACCTGCATCACTTTCCATGCTTGTGCTATCTTCTGCAAATTGTCTCAATGAAAATTATGAGCATGTACCCTGATGTCAACGACAATTTCTGCAATCAAAGCCGCTACAATTTAATACACTTTTATTTATGGGACTAATGAACAAAATGATACACCTAGTTTTCGATATGGCCGCCATTTACACGAATGACACGCTCGAGTCTCCCTCTGAAGCTTTTCACAGATGTATGCAGTACTTCCTGGGGGTATTTTGTCCCATTCCTTCACAAGAGACCTTTTCAAACTCTCAATATTTTTGTAGGGCATAGCACNATGTGAATCTTGTAACAGTAATGAAAATTTCACATCATAGTGTAGCTACATACCCAACATTATGTTGTTTGCATCATTAGTTCGGAAGATAATAGGAGTGGGTGGAATAGGGTCAAGTACAGGCATGCATAGAAAGTAAATTGTATGAATATCGGAAAAATTACGAATTTATAATGCAGTGTCTTCTATTGAAACATATTTTGTTTCAACATTAATAAAAAAATTGATTTGTTAAATAACAGGAAAATTGACGGTCTTTACGTGTGTTCCATATATTCCATGTATTGATTCATAATAACTAGCAATACAAGTCGATATTCTTTGAAATGCACATTAAGTGTTTTTCAAGTTTAATGAAAATTTCTCAAAATTTACAGAAAATATGCTGAAACATAATTTTAATAGACGAGAAAATTTACATCCGAACATTTTTTAAAAATACAATAACTGTCAATAAAATCTTTTATTGTAGTTTTTGAAAATACTAGTATATAGAGAATACAGAGGTAGATAAAATAGATAGGATTTGCAATTTAAATTTTGAATAAAAGAACGAGAATGTAACAAAATCACATTAACTAGCTTTGAAAACTTCTAAATTTAGAACAAACGATTTGATAAATGCTAAATCTTTTCCTCTGTTATAATTCTTTTTCAGAGGGAGTAATACTATTAACAAAACTTTAAAATATTCTTACAGTGTTCTATAAAATATACATCCACATATACATTAATAGTAATAAAATTAATAATAGGTCGCTAGGTCACGACTTGTTCAACTTCCGCACAAAATACAACATTGATTGAAATTTTTCTTTTTATTTTATAAGATATACAACAGAGTGATGATTGACCCCAGGTCCACTTTTCATATCCAGCCAGACTCGACTGAATATAAAAGGCTATTTGACACACCCGAAAAAATAGATAAAACTTGTAAACAATATCGTGCAGGAAAAGTTTAGTTCCATAGGCCTGTACGAGTAAAGCAACCCGACCCGATAAAAATCTGTACACGATGCGACGAAAAATTTCGTAAATTATAGCTTACATTTTGGGAAATATTTAGAACATCCACATAGTTTTTAATACAATATTTGAAAATCTATGAAGCTAAATTTTACGTAGAATGTTTTAAAAGGCAATATACCTTCTTGGTAAATGTATGTGCAACGATAAGCAGAAGAAAAGAGGAACAGAAAGAAACACTATTGTTAATTGAAAGAGACCATATTGATAGAACAGATAGAGGGATAAAACAGTTAGGTCAGCCTTGTCACCGAGCTGGGGTTGGCTCGATTCGTTTTAGCTTTGGGAATGTTCGGCTCGGATTGGTTTGCTAAACAGAACTTTCAATGAGGCTCGTTTAAAAAACTGGTGCTCTCTCCGATTTTTCACAGTTATTCCTGTCATTTCATAAACACTTAAAAATGAGACGATAAGAAACACAAAAACCTTTATTGAATGAACTATAAAGGCATGTATGATCAGATTAACAGTTTTTAAATTATGGAAGCTAAAACTAGCTGTTTAATTAAGTTTGTTTTGGACTAGTTGTATATCCGATGCAGTGCTCAAACTTAGCTCGTTGACAAGTCTAGGTTAAATGTCTAAAATAAAAAATTTTAAACTAATGTGTCAGAATTTTTTAGCAAAAAAATGTTTTGAAGAGGAATATATTCGATATTTTAAAAACACATTATTAAAACGATTTTAGATTTAATACAGTGCACAGACTATCAGAAATTAAGCATTAGAACGATGATTGGCTAGCAGACATTTTACGTAAAAGAAATTACGAAAATAAATAAGGTTAGAAAAATTAAAAACAACGACTATGCGCTAAGTAAGAGAAAGTATTGGATTATCATTCACAACGTAAAGAAACAATGCAAACCTACGCAATGCCATTTAAATGGTTGAAACAGAAACATCGCTTCTCTAATGCACCAATTTTATTAACTTCATTTCACAAAGGACTTTTCACGACTAAGCGAGAAAGCAGTTTAAAATAATTAGCAATCAAATATTAAGGTCACCTACAATTGCAATTCATATAGCAATTACGGTCAATTTTCCTAATGATTCAAGCTTAAGCAATATTGATAAATGAACAAAAATAAAACTTCTCACTCATACATTAAATAAAATTTTGAATAACCCTGGGATTCATGATGTTGGATCACTGTCTATGCACAATATATCTCTAAATACATGTGTTTTTGTAGTAAAATTAAGAATTTATTTTTTTGAAAGTTAAATAAAAACACCGAACAGGTACAAAATTGATTTATGGCAGAATAGATTGAAAAAACAGTATTAGCAGTTTGTTTAAAAATGTTTCACTTGACTTCACACTGTCGACAAATGGGTTTCGAGCATGTACCACAACAAAGCATTGCAAAAGTAACACATCACACTAGTTTTGTTCTTCTTGCAAACTTACAAAGTTTTCTTACTGATGTTAACTGTTAATTTGATGAGGAAATTGGATCGATTACACGATTTTACCCTTCACCAAGAAGGACAATGAGGAAATTGGCGCTTTGATTTCTTAATTTCTTTTATTCAGCTCTATCAAAAAGTGGCGTCTGTCAAAATTGACCCAGTCAGGTTTCTTGCTAATGATAAATGAGTTCAATACTGTGGCATTAATTGTTTTTGAACACTTTCAAGCGGCATTCCCATGTGGTCAGCAGTATCCACGCCGCATTTAGTTTTGTTGCAAAGGTTGATGATGACATCTGGCTTCTTCGTATTGCTGTAGTCGCACATAGTTTTATCATGAGACGTTGATACAACTAGGACGTTTCTGTTTGCTTTTGTTTGATATTATAAAACAAAGACTTTGAGTTCTATTGAAATGCAAAAACACTATAAGTAGGGCCTTGTAAGATGTCAAAGTTACAGGAACCCCTTTTCGATTGCTTCAACTGTTCCCATCAAAGTATTTTCTCTGCCAAAGGAAACGATGTAAGAAGTTTTCAAAGGTGAAGTTCAATCCCATGCCACAATACGGTTTCAGCAACTTAAGTACAACTCAGTTGCTGACTTCCATCCCTGGTATCATCTTTTTCCAAATAAAGATACTTTGCAAAATGGAAAAAATGCATGAACAATTAACATATCGTGACCGACACCCAAAAGTTGCTCATCAAATGCCGCATGAGAACTTGGTTTGTAGGATTGGATGAATCGGTTTCCCAAACATCATGGATGTGACAAACTTTTTCTGCAGGTCGCTTACTTCGGTTTTCAGTAGTTAAGTGCAAATAATTTTCTTTGACTCGTCTCTCCCTCTTCAGGTTACCTCTAGTCAGCATCAAACCAATGTAAGCAAGAATTTCATTTTCTAAAGTTGGACTTTGGCGTATTAATTGGCGTTTTATCATTCAAAATATGAACATTCGCTGCATCAACAATGTTTACTAAAGTTGCATATTAGAATAATTCCAAAAAGTAATCTTGAAATCATTCACAAGTTATGTATCAAAGGAGTAGACTTTTAATTGCGCTTGATTGTTTTTCTTGCAAGACTGACTCATAAAAGATCGATATGCATTATTTGTGTCGCAAAACGTCCTTCTATTTCATCCAACAAGGTTTTCAGCCCTAGCTGAATTGGGCTGCAAATCCCGATTGGAGTTTGTTGAGATAGCTTTAGTAGATTCTTTACCTTCTGAATCCTCAACATCTCCAGATTCACGGTTTGATAAAGCTATATCAGTTGGCATCTGATGTGAAAAAAATATAAGTGAACTATCTGCTTCATCATTGCTTTGTAAGGAGTAACCATCTACCTCCATGTTACTCACACATTCACTAGCCTGCTGTTTAGCCACAAGCATGTTGTTTTTGCTGAAATTTAATCAAAATGTAAATAAACTTGGTTGATTGGAAGTATGGGTTTGCATTGTAAAATTCAAAGTTAATTGACCTACTTGTGCAAAGACAGTGTTATAAGAAATCTATGTAATACCCCGTTTACACGTGACATGAGACATGCATGTCTTGTGTTTTCAATGAGCGAATGTCACGTCTAAACACCCAAAACACGCGACTTTCAACCTCTCAAGTAGAGCACTTGAAAAACATTCGAAAATCAAAAGATTTCGGTTTTCTCGAGTGTCTTATGTCTCGTGTCACCGTGTAAACACCCAAAACTTGCGACATGCATGTTTTCGAATGAAATTAATTAACAATTGTACCGCGATTTAACACAAATTAGTCAATATTACTAATCAAAATTAACCAACTAA
>CABFPE010000627.1:436326-451898 GCA_900660155.1 Hofstenia miamia | reverse complement strand
TAGTCAGACTAGGCAAGAATCGAAAAACTCCTAACCGTAACATAGGTGCACTTTCGTGACTGGCACAAAGACCCTAGAATCGATCCCGTGATGGATTCCAGCCACTACTAAACACAACTTGCCTAGCTGCACATTTAATTAAATAATCAAACCAGATAAAGTAGAAATGAAAATTAAATAAACTCCGAAGAATTTATTGTTCATCAAAATTATGGTTGAATCAAAGCTATTTATAAAATTTCTACAAAAAGTACCTGCCGATTTTAAAATTCAAATGATTCGTCTGCCAATATGGCTGTTCATACGTAAGCGTTAGTTTGCACAATTTAATTTGTCAATTACCTCTTGATCGGCTAACAAGTTTCTTATTTTGACCAATATTAAATCTTAGTTGCATTTTACAAAAATAAACTAAAGTTCATTAACTAAATTTTTTACAATTAATTTCAATTGATAATCATTCGACGTTATTCAGCTTTTAGTTGCCTTTTTTTGGATGATGCTACACTAACAAAGGGTTTTTCTTTAAGAAATTACAAGTATTATTAATAGCATAACAATAACACTTACCCAATCCATATTCATTGAAAAATCGACCATAACTGTTGTGGAGGATTGAATGTGTATGACAACATTGAATAGTTCCAAATAAATATTCAAATAGGTTTGTTAAAGATCCTTCTCCTGGACCAATCAAACCAATTTCCTGATTGAATTTATCTAATATATCACTTATAGAAATATTCTTCTCAAATTTAACCATATAAAGACTTTGGTAAACTAAACAAGACTTGAGAATGACAGGATTTAAATTAGGATAATTAAATTTTTGTATTTTAAAGTTATGTATTACATATGTTATAACTTCTTTTTTGTACTGGTTAATTCACGTTTCCTTGTTTCATTAGAACAACTCATAGATTGCACTCCATAAGTTTTTTCATTTTCTCCTGTCTTGGTATTATTTACTGTTTTCAGTATAATTGGTTCACTTACAATTTGAACTCTTTTACTCATTTCTATATAAGAGATTAGAAAATATTTAATTTCAGTAATTTGTCTTTGGAAGGAAATATGTCAAATCCATTTTATAGACTCTGTGTCACTTGCATACAGCCAAAGCAGACCATTCTCATGTGAAATATCACACTGAATTACACCTTTCAATGTAGCTAGTCCAAATAATAATTTATTATATTCTAAACTATATGCAAGTTCCTGATTAATTTTAATTATATTCACATGATTTTGCAAGTTGTGCTTATTCCTTTGGCATATTCCTCTAAAGAAAATGTGTATACCAATTAACTTATATTGACAATGTTGCAAATCAGAATTATCAGTGTTTTTAAATTCAGTATCAAATTGCATTCCTTTAATAATATCATTGTCATCAGTACTTAATTCAATGTCATTCCAAAACAAATAAGTGGTGTCAAAATATATATTATTAAAGGAAACAAATGTTTCTTCTATTATTAAATTGTGTACAGACAATTCACCAAATTTACTAATTTGGATATAAACATCTTTTGATTTTTCACAAACTACTGCAAATCTTATTGTTTTTGGAGGCCATGCTTCTTTTGGTAAAGTAAATAAAGTAATGTTGCTAGACAAAATTTNAGCTCCTAAAAAATGACATATATGCAAATTCCTGATTAATTTTAATTATATTTGCATGCTTTTGCAAGTTGTGCTTATTCCTCTAAAGAAAACTTTTGTACCAATTGCCTTATATTGAAAATGTTGCAAATCAGAATTATCAGTGTTTTTAAATTCGGTATCAAGTTGCATTCCTTTAATGATATCACTGTCATCAGTACTTAATTCAATATCATTTCAAAACAAATCAGTGGTGTCAAAATATATATCATTAAAGGAAACAAATATTTCTTCTATTATTAAATTGTGTACAGACAATTCACCAAATTTACTAATTTGGATATAAACATCTTTTGATTTTTCACAAACTACTGCAAATCTTATTGTTTTTGGAAGCCAAGCTTCTTTTGGTAAAGTAAATAAAGTCATGTTGCTAGACAAAATTTCAGCAGTTCTAAAAACATACTTACCTCTAAGATGTACAAAGGTATTAATTATTGTATAGTATACATCATTTTTTAAATGTAACATATTATAACGATTTTTTGATAAGATGCAAATTCCTGAAAGTGAAATCCAACTATGAGCATCTCTAACATAAATATAACCATTTTCTATTGAAATTTTGTCAAAACCTTTATCACCATAGGTAGGAAAATCTAAAGCTTGCTGGTGGCTTTCAGTTTTAAAAAATTGATTTTTATAAGCAGTTCCAGTAGTTTCCAAAGTTTCTATCAAACCAAATAACCATATTTTTTCAGAGAATTGCGATATTGCATAAGCCTTTTTAAAACCACGTTCATAATTTTTAGCAAATGTTTTTCCACCTTCAGTTCTTTCAAATAATTGAATATTCTTTTGGTAATTGTCTTGTAAATTTGAATAGAAATTATGCATAGACTCAACACTACATAATTGAGCATTAGATTGCTTAATAATTTGCAAAATTTTGTTTTCATTTTTTGCCAGTTTTTTTCAACATAATCTTCCATTTGTTGTTTGTTAATAGTATCCTTTTCTTGTTCACCATCACGAACATTTATAATTTTCTCATTGCGCATATTTAAATCTCTATTGAAAAGATTATACCCTGATATATCTAACTTATTATTTTCAATCTGATTTATTTTGTATTTTATGAGTTTAACATCTGTTTCTATGTTATTATTGTAACCCTCTTTATAAGAATGTGTAGCTTCAGGTATTCCACTATTATTAAATCCCATTTATATAAAAGTTTAGAAAATAGTTTTTAATATATTCTTCATTTTTATATCTGTCACATTTTCTCTTGTAAAGATCATTAAGTATTGAAAAATAATCTCTGCCCTTGCATCTTTCATATATAAACCAAATACAATAGTATCCACATAATACACTAGAACTTTGTTGATACTGTGAGCTGTTGTACACAGTATTGTCATTAACATCTTTAAATATTGAAAAAATACTTTGAAATGGAGGTAGGCCAAAACTATCAAAATACTCAAGATTGACAGAGCCAAACTCTTTAGTATCCTTAAAATAATAAAATGCTATCCAATGTGTGCCAGTATTTGAAGAATGGTCTAAATTACAAACATAAAATCCAAAACCCAAATTTTTCAAAGTATTTCTAGAAAAGATCCCCTTAAAGTTTTTAATATTCTTCATAAATTGTAAAATATCATAATTTGAAAGGGGATTACTAAAGTTTAAACTGAATAGTTTTTTTTTATCTGCATTCCTTTTCCTTTAGGTGTATTTAATCGCATTCCTTTCCCTTTTGAACCTGGAGGTCCAATTTTCATCCCATTTCCTTTAGGTGTATTTAATCGCATACCTTCTCCTGGAATTGCTTGTTTTAATCCCTTTCCAAAGATTTTATTGACTGAATTTCTTCCCAAGGCTCCCATTGCACCAGTAACTAATGGTGCTACTGCATACTTTCCAATTAATGGAGCAGCTGCCATAAGTAAGGAGCCCAAAGCACCACCATTTTTTTTCATTGCATTAAGTTGTGTTGTAGAAATTTTAATATCACAAGCTTTATTTATTTTCTTTGCTTTTTCTAATTGGTTTATTTGTCTTTCTGTTAAAAGAAATGGAATGGAAGTTCCTTGGCTAGTATTACTAACCCTTAAAGTTATAGGACTTGAGTTTTTAATACTTTTTTTCAATTTATTTAATTGACCATTAGTTAAGTATAAGTTATAGTTCTTATATTCTGTCATTTGTATATATAAGTAAGAGTGAAAATAATTTCACTAAAGGAACCCATATGGAAAACTCTCATTATTATTTAAGTAATACCTTTTATCATCAAATGGTGAGAGAGAATTCTTCTCTGTAGAGATTAAACTAATTTTATGTTTTATATTTCTCAACGTATAATTGTTTGAAACACCAACTTTATTTGTTTCTAAACAATTTTTATAATCTTTAAAAGTTAACTTTTCTTTCTCAACTTTTGTTATTCCTTTCAAAGTGTTTTTACTTTTATCATTAACTTTATATGAATACATTTTGCTCTTCAAAGCAACAAACTCATCTAAATAAATACTTTCAGGTGTTTCTATCTTAAAATATCCAGGAATCTTTTTAAATTGTTCATTGAATAATTCGTGATTCTTATCAAAATTACTAAAATCAAATAATTCGTAATCGTCATTAAGTGTTTTCAAATCATTAATTATATCTTTAGTTTTTATATTTAAAATGAAACTGTCTGTATCCATATAGTTCAAGGTAATATTATTCTCACCAAAAAATGGTTGCAAGACATCGTAATAAGTTGAGTACATTAAGAGTTTTGAAAGTTCTAAAACAGTAAATCCAAGATATATTGGTTTATCAAACTTCAATTTAGTTTGATAGTAATGATATACTAGAAAATCGTCAAAATCAGAATGTGTTTTAAATTCTAATTTGCTTTGCTCCTTAATTAATTTTTCAGTAGTCTCAGTTTTATTAAACATTTTTACATTAATCCGTCCTCTAATATTTTCACAAGTTTTTCCAAAGAAAGCATTATTTAAAAGTTTATAAAAATCTTTTTCAAAACTATTTTTTGCTTTTGAACGCATGTTAGTGTTGTGGTCAATGTATTTTTCTAAAACTTTTTTCTGTTTAAATGAAATTACTCTGTGCACTTTACCCATTTCCATGCCCATTCGTAGATAAAACTTTAATAGCCTATAATGGCAAAAATAGAATGTTTTATCATATTGATCACAAATAAGCTTTGGTGTAGGACAAACACTTTTAAGAGCAATTTGATTTTGATATTCGCTATATTCAGAAGGGTCTACCTTTCTTTTAACTGGACAAAACGGAAAGTTTTTTGTTTTATTTTTCAATTTATTTGGATATGATAAGTCACACTCAATAAAATATCCAATAGGACTGTTATCAGAAGTTCCAATTATTTTCTCAATTAGGTCCTCATTTACTTCTAAAAACTTAAAATCACTATAAGGAAGGTTTTGTTTCATTGCCCAGCCATATAGATTATTTGCATCAATATACAAAATTTTGTTTTCATCTGTTGATTTAATATATCTATTGCCCATTATGGAGCTTATCCCCCCGCGAATATTTTGTTCAATTGAAAGTACAATGTCAGGATCTTTCAAATAATCTAATTGAACATTTGTAAATTTTAATCCACATTGCCAAGTGTATCCAGGTAATGAGTAGGCATAACACGGATTTAAACCATATTTGTCTTTACCAAGTTTAATAAAATTTTCAAAAATATCTGCTAGTAATAGGACATCAACTTTTAAATACAACATTGTCAATTCTTTTCCAGATTTAATGTCATACTTTTTAATTACTTTATTAGTTCTTTCTATTTCATCTTCATTTGGGACCTTTTGAGTTAGAGTTGAAAAGTAGTCTGATTTTTTATCTGGAAGTTTTCCATAAGATTCAGGAGTATCAAAAAATTCATATGGGTAGGCTAATTTAGATTGTACAAGTTCACATTGTCCTAAATATTTTTCTAGAATAGGCTTTTTCTCAAGATTATTTGCTAAATTATTTAATGATGATGCAAGAAATCTGTAAGAATCCAAAAACCTTATACAACCATATTGTACAGAAATATATTCTTCTTCAGTTTTACATAAGGGTTTTATAACCAACTTGTCTTTACATTTAAATAATTCATTGAAAAATAAATGTGAATCATATCGTGAATAATTATGAAAGTACAAAGGTACAAAAGCCATTCGTTGTTTTTGAGCCATCAAATTACAATTATTACAAGCTGCACCTCTGTATTTCCCAGTTAAATGACAATGATCTCTTACTAAAGAGTCCTTTGTACATCCACATAAATAACATTCCTTTGAATTTTTAAATTCTTCATTTTCTTTTTTAGTAATTTTCATTGAAATGTCACGTTTAAACATAAAGAAGAACTTGTTTTCTAATTCTTTAATTTTTTGAACAAATACTTCAACACAATCTTTTCCAAAATAACTAATGTATTTTGACTTACATAATTCAGGTATATCTGATTTTACATATATTCCAAAAGCAATAGGTAATTGATTACATAAAATTGTAGTTTTATCAACATCAGATAAATTACATTTACTCTCAACCTTTTCATTATAACATTCAAAATCTGCATAAATTCTAAATGGAACATCTATTTTATAATGATAATTTTTAAATTTAATTTGATCTTCTTTTGGAAAATATAATTGTGTTGTGTCTTCATTTTTACATAATCTAATATGATTTTCAAAAGTTGACTTTTTTCTACATTTTAACAAACACTTCTTACAAAAGTATAGTTCATCTTTACTTAAATTCTTGTATAGTACACATTTCAAGTTTTTTATTAGAACAAAGTGATTTTCATACACCCCCAAATCAATTGCATTTTCATCAGAATAATAAATAGGTAATACATTGTATTTAAGGTTAACCATATCTCCACAAATTTTTAACTCATAAACATTAACTTTTATTCCATTTTGTTTAATAAATTTTTCAATTCCATTTATTGTTATTCGAAATGTTATTCCATTTAAATTGTATTTATCTAGATATTTTTTATAAGCACATGTTCTATTTTGATTCTTAGAACTAGGGTGTTGTGCTGCAATTATTGACCACAAAAAACACTTATCATCATTATTAATAATATTTAAAATTGAAGAAGATTTAATTGGTAATTTAACATATGTTCCACCCCATGAAATTTTGTACATTTTAATATTTATACTATGCACTCCAATGAATACCCAGTTTGATCCTTCTAATTTTTCAAAATTGTCAATTATTTCCTTTAATTTTGAGGAAATATTAATATTATTTACTTCATTCTTAGCTTTTATTTCTTTCATTTTAAATTGATAAGGAATAATTACATCTTTAAGTGAATCTTCAAAACCTTTTGTAAATTTTAAATAAAATGATACATTATATTTTAATGGTTGGTTGATTATATTAAAATATTTTATTAATGTTTCTGTAAACATTATATTAATATCTATAAATGGAATTAAGGACTGTTTAGTACCCTTAAAATTATCAGTTATATTAACATAATTTTTATTTATTTTAACTGTTGGAATATATCCATTAATTGTAAAATCATGATTCTTTTCTAGATTTTTTAAATGTTTCTTAGTTTTAATATGTGCATTATAATTTTTCTTAGCAATTGTCAAATTACAAGTTTCACAAGTGATATTTTTTCTTGTTGTCATCTCTCTATATATATTGTCTAGAAAAAATTTTTTGAAAATAATGTTTCTATATATTTTTGATTTTTTCCCACCTGTAAAATTTATAAGAATATCCTGACCACTTAACAAAGGCCATTCCATTCTTTTTTCTTAACACTTTTTCAATTCTAAATATATCTTGATTAGTTTTTTGCAATTCTTCTTCATAAAATGATCCTTTTATTTCTTCATCAGCTAAATCCTTCAATGTGTATGTTATAGGGTCTGTTAATTTTAATTTATCAATAATAAATATTTCTTCAGTCCAGTTTGGTGTATAACCTTTATCAAAAACTTTCCTTTTAAGTTTGCTTATTCTAACTTTATCACCTACTTTAAATTTGAATTTAAGCACTGATTCTTTAGCATCTATGTTTTCAATGTCATTGTACAAATTGTTGTAAACTTCATCTTCATTTTTCTCTTTGGAAGCTTGAATTGGAGTTATTTTTATAGAACTATGTTTTGTATTATTGTATTCATTTAATATTTTAGGAAGTATATCCAAATATTGTGTATGATTCTGCTTTGTGAATTCTTTCCACATTTTATTTTTAATTGTCCTATTAAATCTTTCAACAATTGAATTCTTCTCAAGATTTTCTGTTGAGTACATCTTTATTTTATATTTGTCACATAGTTCTTGAACATATTTATTATAAAATTCCTTTCCTTTATCAACCCATAGAAATTTTGGAACTCTAGAGGATGAATGTAATTGATCCTTTAATGCATCTCTAACAGTAGGTCCAGTTTTATCTTTTAGTGGAATAATCCATCCATACTTTGAAAATGCATCTACAATCATCTACAAATATTTAAAACCTTTGTATCACCTGCTGAATTTTTGCATATTAACTAAGTCAGCATGCCAAATTTCATCTGTATGATTTACAATCTCCTCTCTTCTTCTAAAATTTCTTTTAATTGGTTTGTGAAGTTCATTAGATAAAGTTTCTTGTGGGGAAACAACCCTTTCTATTTCACAAATGAATTAGTTTAAATGAGAAAAAATCAAAGGCAATTATAAGATGCAATAGAGGATTGGAAGCCATATAATCTTAATAATCTACAAGAGTTAGAAGATGAAAGTTCTCTTGGAGATGAGAGATCTCTTGGAGAAACAGGAGCAAAGGCTCCACAACTTGAAACCCATTTTGATATATGGTTGTACATTATTTTTCAATTGTTTCTGTAAAGGATTATATGGCCCAGTATATTTATGATTTGGAAGAGTGAAACCTCTTTTTGGTTTTGGAAGGTAACCAATTGCTTTATGAATATCAAGACCTTTACCAACTTTACTTCCCTTTCCAACAAATTGTGTCTTTTTACTTCCACAATTGCTACAAATTGATTTCAGCATATTTCTTCCATTTTTTGTTGTAAGTAATTGTCCTGAGCCTGGAATGGAACCTGTTAATCTTTTTTCTTTAACACAGTAAGTTAAATTAGTTGTCATCTATAAAATAAGAAGTGAAAAAAAATTTTCTTTTTTCCTTATATAATGAAGATTATTAATTATGATACTCCAAAAGTGAAAAATGACAAATCACCAGTAGATTTCTTACCAGAAGACTTTAGAATGCTTATATGTGGAAAATCAGGATGTGGAAAAACTAATTTATTAATGGATATGATTTTAAGACCTCTTATATATTATGATAAATTATACATCTATACTCCAAATTTTCATCAAGAAAAAATACAAAATCTAATTAAAATAATGGAAAGAATATCAGATAAAATAGGTTATAATGTTTTGGAAATATTGCCAGAAGAATTTCTAAAAAACACTAATGAATATTCAACAACAGGAGGTAGAAAAATAGTTATCTTTGATGACCTTGTAAATGCCCCAGAAAAGACACAGAATAAAATTGCAAATCATTTCACTGATGGTCGTCATCATAACATATCAGCAATCTATATTTCACAATCATATTACAATGTTCCAAAGAAAATAAGGACAAATTGTACACACATGGTTTTATACACTCCTGTTGATAATCGTGACAAAAATTCAATTGCTAAGGATAATTCTTTTAATCCAGACCTTTTTGAAAGTTTGTCTAATTATGACTTTCTTTTTGTGAACAAAGAAAAGAAGACAGTACATAAAAACTTTAATGAAACTTTGTAATGAGCACACAGCAAAGTGTCCTTTATTTTAGGAGTTAAGGGACAACATGTCCTGTATTGCAAAAGATGTGGGTAAAAAATATTTTCTAAAATAATTATATAATAATGGATTATGATGAATATAGAAAACTAGTAAATCTTGAAGATGAAGTCAGTAAGCAAGAAAAAAAGATTTTACAACAAAAACGTGACTACATTAACCAACAAAATGAAGTTCAGTACAACTTACAAGAAACATACAAACCTATTACAAAAACTATTTCAGATCAAGGAGATCTATTAAAAGATCAAACAAATGTCATTAAAGAAAATCTAAGGGATCAAACAAATGAATTAGTTCAAATGAGAAAAAATCAAAGGCAATTACAAGATGCAATAGAGGATTGGAAGCCATATAATCTTAATAATCTACAACAGTTAGAAGATGAAAGTTCTCTTGGAGAAGCAGGAGCTCTTGGAGATGCAGGAGCAAAGGCTCCACAAATTGAAACCAATTTTGATATAAATGTTCTAAATAAATATAACTTAACTTTACCAAATGAACTTAAAACAATTAATAATACTAAAAAAGATGAACTTATTGCACAAATAAATGAAATTATAAAAGATAATGGTCAAAAAAAGACAAGATTAACCAAAGCAAATACTAGATTAAAAAAGGAATATCTCTTTTTAGAAGATGTAATAGGTCAATTTGAAAACAAAATAAATAAATTAACATATGATGAACAGTCAAAATATGAGTCATCTATTGAACAATATAATGAAATTGTTGATAAACATAATAAAAATAATGCACATTATGATGTCTTAGAAAATGATAGAAAAGAATTAGATAAATACAGACATTTTGTAAAATTTATAAAAGAAAATACTCAATTGGTTGACACTAATGTATCTATGGAGGGAAATATCCAAGGAAAAGGACTTAAGGGTAGAGATACTCAACCCCTTAAAGTTCATGAGAATATGTTTGGACTTACATTTATAGATTTGGATAAATTATATAGAGAATATATTTTGGAAGCTTACTATGTAGATCAAAATGGCATGCCTTATGGAAAACCAAATATTTCTGAATTAATTGATCAATCCTTCATAGATCTTTTAACAAAGAGATATAATAAAAAACAAGATAAATACACTGAAAAGACTAAGAGAGTATTTAGGAATCTGGTAAAACTAGCTGAAGTTACAGGTAATCGCAAAAATCAAAAAGTTAAAAAGATAATTAAGGGTCAAAGTGTTTTCTACTACAATGATCCTTCACAATTAATGGATCACTTAGAATTACATACTTCTTCTAAGAATGATGGAAATGATAGTGTTCAAATTTATAATGAAATTATTCAGTTAATTGATGAATTAGTAAGATTGAAAGCTATTACTAAAGATGATGTTAAGAAGTTTTACAATAAATTACAAAATTAATTTTCATTTTTCTTTTTTTCTTTTTTCTTTATATAGTAGATATGACTGAAATTCCTCTATTTCTAAATTCAAATTATGAAAATGTTGTAGGTAAACCTTTTGATTTCACAGTAAAATTTGTAAATCCCATAAGATTATACACACAACCACATTACATTTGCTTAGATCAAATAAATATGTCATACTCTTGGTACAATATTTCTGAGGAGTATAAGAACAACAAAATTGAATATTCCCATGATGAGGGTCTTACTTGGAATAAAGTTACTTTTCCTGATGGTATTTATCAGTACAAAGATATATCAGCATATATAAATAATGAAATTGCAGCAAATGGTCATGGATTAAAAGAAAATAATAATAAACATGTTGAAATTATTTTTAATGAGAATACTTATAAGGTATTGGTTTCATTAGAGACTAAAATGTATTTAAAATTTGATAAAGAATTTGGTGATCTACTAGGTTTTAAGTTCTTAAATGAAAACCATCCAATGCTCTTAAAAAAGACTACAATTTCAAATCATGTTCCTAACATTACAAAAGGAATTGATAACATTTTAATTCATTGTTCTCTGATAAGTGATAGCATATATAATGGAAATTCTAGTGATATAGTATTTACTTTTCCTACAAATGATTTAGTATCAAGTTATCCATTTACAAAACAACCTTTGCGCAAATTATTCAACAAAATCAACACAAATGAAATAAGAGAAATAAGAATATACATTACTGATAGTCAAAATCAAATTATTAATTTAAATGATAATCATGTTCACTTAGTATTTTTAATCAAATAAAATATTTTTAAAATTTGTAAGAAAGACTTTCTTAAGGAGAACTTTGTTCTCTGCTTTCCTAGGAAAAAGACTTTCTTTTTTCCTTATATAGATATGACTAAATATAAGAAAACTTACGAAAACTATTTAAGGGTTAATTTTAATAGAACACAAAGAGAGAATGCTATTCCCACTGGGAAAGGAACTTCTATTAACACACAAGTAACAAGCAATAATAGAAAGTTAGAAACACCAAAAGTAAATGAACAAAAGGGAATGGAAATACAAATGTTATTAAGAAAGTTTTCCAAGAATGAGCCCCAGAACTTTGACAATATAAGGACACGATTTTTAAAACTATTGTAAATTAATTTCACATGGAAAATGCTTTTCTTTTTTTCTTTTTCCTTTATATAGTATAAATGACTGACTTCAGAAATCCAACAATTCTAGAAAGAAATGAATACATTAGATTTGATCTCCAGACTCTGCTAATAATTCCTGCAGCAGGTAATATTCAAAATAAAAACAATTATAAGTTTACAGTTGATAATTCTATAGATATAATACCTTATGATTGGTTTAATGCTTATATAGATGTGAAATTTAAAATAGTTAAACTTGATAACACAGGATTTGTTACAGCAGATAATGTTACCATTAGTGGTGATGTCTACTCACTTTTTAACAGAGTATTTGTTGAATACAATAATACTACTACTACAAATCTTACTAATTTTTCAAAAGTTGCCCATTTACACAACATTCTTGAGTATTCAGAATCTTATTTGAACACTGCGCAAAATGAATTCTTCTATAAGGACAATAATGATAAGATAGAACTTCTAAAAGATGGAAATGAAATTAATACAATTTTTTATCTCAGTAAAGTTGATTTTTTCAGAGGTCTAAAACATAGTATCTTACCTGCAGGTAAGGTTCAAATAAATCTTGAATTAGCAAAAGATGATAATGTAATATTTAATCCAGCAGGAAATGGAAAACTAGTTGTCACTCAATTACGTCTCTTTGTACCACAATTAGCATTCAATCCTAGTGGACGGAAGATGTATTTGAATAGTTTTATAAATAATAAATGGGTGTATATAAGAAACACATTAGAGGAATCTAATCCTATAAATCAACAATCAGGCATATTTAGAATAAGTAATTCAATACAAAAACCTAGATATGTTTTCATCTATACCATCACTGAAAATAAAATTAATAATCAAGGCACAGATGAATTTGATTTTGATACCTTTAATTCTACTGAAATTTCTTCATGTCAGTTAGAATTAGGAAACGATAATTTTTATCCACAGGTAGAGATTCATCCAACTAGTGAATTTCCAAGATTATATACAGAATTTGTTAGATATAATGGTGTTAATGACTTTTCAACAGGTACATTTATCAAGCCATCTGATTTTAAGGAGAAATATGGAATAATTGTATTTGATTTATCTAAACAAAAAGATACATCTCGAAATGCTATCAATGAAATTAGATTTCGATATACTTTACAAGGTGCTCCTGCAGATCCATTTAAATTCTATGCATTGATTATGTATGAACAAGACATATCTGTAAATACAATATCAAATAGAACAACTTTAACATTTTAAGGAAAATAATTTTGTAAAATTATTTTCTTTTTTCTTTAATGTAATGCTAAAATTTTTAATGAGACCTGTACCTGTCGATCTGACGTGAAACACACATTGATTCACAATATTTAAAGATTTTTATTGATCAAAAACATATTGGTACATAGTTAAAAAGGGGGTATAATTGAATAATTATTTATACAGGTATGGCCGTAGTTTTTTTACCCCCTGGCCGTAAAATCCAAAATTTCTAAAAAAACGCCTTTTTTCTTATCAAAAGCAATAGAAAAGTGTAAAACGTTATTGAAAACTTATCATTTTGAGAAAACTGCATATACACAACCCTGCCTTTCTTTACTACTGGTCATTGATCCCATTAATGAACCATTGGTTATCTGACAATGCTTTCTATTTGTTTGTTCATTATGTGATAAAAAGAGAACCACTTAATACAAAACATGTTCACTGTAACCAGATGCAGTAAATGTGAGGTAGGGGTAGGCTTCCTCCAAAAAATAGTAATTAAATTCTATAAAAATGATTTCATTTAAGGATTAAGGACTAAACAATTTATTGAATCTCAAATAGAATTCGTGGAAATTACTAAATTTGAATACAATGACCGAGGTTTTAAAATATTGACCTATGTAACCTGGCTACTCAACTTTGAAAACCTTGACCCAGTAACACGGAACCCATAGTTGCATCTCTGATTCATACAATTGTAGTTTCCTAAATTTACGAAAACCTCATTGAAAGCATTGCAGATTTCTTCTTTATTTGTAATTATACATCTTTTTAGTAAAATTTTTCTATTTTTCAGTTTTCATATATTTTCTATTTAATAAATTGTTAATAAATTCCCATTTATTTTTTTGTATTTTTCCACGTCTGTTTCTTTTGTTTTATTTAGTCAATACATTGAGAATCAACCAATGACTTTGAACCTTTAGTTAGAGTTTTTTTGAAAATTCGAATGCTAGAATAATTTTTTCTGGGCAGCCTATAACCAAATAGAAAAGTAAAGTTTTTGATAAAATTTGATAGCATTTCATTAGATGTTAATTATAATGAATATTTAGAATTCCAGTTTTCGCTTCTTAAAATCGCTTGAACTTTAGGTTGATTTTTCTTTGATTTTTCATAAATAATTTTGTACAGTTCATTAATCCTACCGTGGAGCTTCTATTGAATACCCGGAATAATTTCCATCCCATTAAAATAATAATAAACTCATTTCATTACATTAATGTTGAATCAGCAAAGAAAGAATTATATAGTTTGAAGTTTAAAGTTGTAATAATTTTTGCAAAGACATGTATATTAGGATGCACGAGAAAAAATCAAAATAACTCAGCGATTCAATGCACTTATTGATAAATTAATAAATAATATAATGCTTTATCTCAATCTAAAAATCTGGAATGCCCAAATTCTTGATTCTATAACTTGCCTTAGTCAGTAGAAAACACACACACACACATATATATATAATCATTTTTTAATAATTTAAGTATGTCTAATAAGGAGAGAATAAATAGGCCTTTTAATGGTCTATTAGTATAATGTACAGAATCAATAAACAACAGACAGGTGCAAAGCTGCAATCATTAGCGATTTTATCTCCAGAATTTTACATAAAGTATCACAGTTTAGTAAACTTGTTTAAATACACAAATAACATACCTGAAGGAAATAACTTCCTGAAGGCCTTCATCAAATACAATAGAAGAGCGAACACGTGTATTAAAAAGGTAGAAACTAAAAACAAATTCTGGAAAAATTCATTTACGATTACCACTTGGTCTATGGGGAATAAGCTCCCAATCAACATCCGCAAAGCAACAAATTCAAACTTATTTAAAAAGCTACTCAAGCATAATCTACTTAGCAAACAAAATATATTTGGTACATCAAAAAAATTTAACGTGGTGAAAATTTTAGCAGTATTCTTGTTTTTATTCTTTTTATTGTAAATATCATGTCTTTGTTTCTATTTTAAATTGTGTTTTTTATTGGTAATTTTGTGGCTTAGTTTGTAGTATTCGTTATATGTATGTGTTTATATATATATTTGCGAATATTGCTTGTAAATACGTTGTAAATATGTATGTATACCTAATGTATGGCAAATTTGCAAGCAATAAAGCTATTAAAGATATATATATATATATATATATATATATATAGATTTATTTATTGTCTCAGTTGGTTTTTAAGAAACCTTTCCCAATTTGTAATTAACATATAATATAAATTATAGAACCAGTTCAATC
>CABFPE010000627.1:424041-436315 GCA_900660155.1 Hofstenia miamia | reverse complement strand
GCGTTTGATGCGATTGATCATAGCATATTACTACAAAAAGTTAAATTTCTATGTTTTTCTAATGACAGTAAGGGTCTCATTTCTAGTTACTTGTATAATCGTATGCAATAAATAAAGCTTAATGAATCTTTTTCAGATTGGTTTTATTCTAAAAATTGAATCCCACAGGAAACAATTTTGGATCCTTTACTAATTAATATTTATATAAATGATTTGTCCGATTTAACAAAATGTGACATTATACAATCTTGGCGGCTTGTACATGTAAAAATTATGCAAGCAAATACTTTCAAATAACCAAATTGGTATAAATAATAAACCATGAAAAATTATTTTATGTTTGCAATCCCTGAGCCGATTTTTTCAGAAAGATATTTGTAATATTATTATTATAAAAATAGATTAATGCTGCAGTCCATTTAATAAAACACTTTCAAAACAAATTGCTAATAATTTCTGAAGTTGTTTCTCCTCTAATCGGCTGTTCTTCAATTTATTTAAGTTTTGTTTAAACAAAAAATTATCGTTCTGCATATGCTGTTCAAAATCCAATAGTTTGCATTAAATCTAATACTTACAAATTTCAGCTAAGGCACTCAACATCATGTATTTCAGCATTTCAAAGTATCAAATAAAAATTTTGTGATTTACAATTTTGAAGGCATGTCAATGATAGCAAACTTGAGATTTATTACAAAGTTTTTAAAAATTGAGGAAATGGGAGTAGAAATTTTGATGAAAAAATGACAGTAAGGGTAATCACATTTAACTTGCTCAAAGTTAGTAAAATGGCATTTGCATTGGGATATGTTAAAATATATCACTTTTAAATTATTAAAAAAATTGTTTGCACATTAGTAGAAAAACATTAGTCTTTCATTAACAATTCCTATAAAGACAAACAAATGGTTACCATATTTGCATTTAAGAATTTGCAAAGGAATCTGTGGAATAAAAAATGCGA
This sequence comes from Hofstenia miamia, assembly GCA_900660155.1. NCBI lineage: Eukaryota > Metazoa > Xenacoelomorpha > Acoela > Hofsteniidae > Hofstenia > Hofstenia miamia. The sequence goes on along the minus strand of CABFPE010000627.1, from coordinate 435,351 downwards.
AGAAATCATTATCCCAAATAAGCGCCTCTCCCAAATATATTTTGTTTTTTGCACTGCTTAGAGAAATGTTTCTGGTTTACATTTAAATAACAAATATCATGTTTACTTTTGGGTATTGAATGAAAATATTTCGCGTGGTTCTTTTACAACAAGAGTTTTTCAATGCAAAGCAATGAACAGATTGCTTGATTTGCTAGCTAAATCTCTAAATGCTGAGCTGAAGAAAACTGATATAATTTAATTAATTGAGCAAGCCTTGGTACAGCATTAAGCCATCTGCTTGCTGTGGCACAATCATTTAATTATTTTTAGAGCATAAATAATGAATTATATCCTATATTACATTCATATTATTCTTGATTGCTATTTTAATGCTAACTAATAATTTATGATTTGTACATTTGTATAACTACAATAGCTGTCATGGAGCTGTTTTGGCATAATTTTGAAGGAGACCATCTTTAGTTTAAAATTGAAGAGTTGAATTTTAGCCCTTCTGAGTAGTTATTTTGTGTGATATTTTCTTTTTTAAAATTAATTAGTCCTATTACAGCGATTGTATAAGTAATTAAAATATAACTAATTAAAAAGAAATTGAAATGTAAATTAATGAGAATTTGAAATCATGGGAGCAGTACTTCTATTATATATTTTAATTATGTAAATTCAATCTATACTATTTGGGCGAAAATTCCGCTAATTTATTTATTTTGGAATGTCTAATTGCACATTGGACAATATTAATGAAATTCACAGATTGAGCAACATTGCCGTCACAACAACATTTGCCACATATTCATTAAGGTGTTTCCTTTTATTGAAACACTACATTTAAAGGTAACTTTTAATAGTTAAATCCTAATAATTTTAAATTGTGTATTCTAATCTCAATTGAAGAAAAATCATTTACTATCACAGAGGATGATTACCAACACCTCATCAATAAAACACTTGATATGATGCCTGGCAGTCAAAGAAGATTTTATTTTATCTAAGTATGATGTCTCATTTTAATACTTGTTGCAATTTACATTGGGATCAACCAGAACTTCCCCCCAAATGAATTATTAAACTGCCTTAAAGTTTGTCATAAAACAAGCATTCATGCGTGTGACAAATTCCGAATATCAACTAAGTAATACAATGAGCATAAATTAGCTTTATTCTTATAAGCTTTGCACTCAGCTAATCACTAATATAAAATGAGCAATACAAGAAGTACAGTTACTTAAATAAGCACAAGCAACAGTAAACATGTAGTGTCATACCAGAGTAAACATGACATCATACTGAGGTCTGTAAGAAACAACATTTCATCACATTCCTTCACCCTTTTTCCATAGTAGAGCCTACTGGGTTCTTTCCTTATACAAGTCGATCATTGCAAAACTGGAATCCCTGATGGGGACGATGGTTGATCGCATTGTTTCAGAGATCTATCTGGTATAGATGCTATGGTATCACACCTGGATCAGGCTCATCTCTTTCCTTTGTCTGGTTTTCAGGAGGAAAAATTGGTTGCAAATGTCTATCAGGTTAGTTAGGAGGCTGCGGCCGAGTAATAACTTTGGGACCAATATTTACAAAGGTATCAACGTCATCTAATTCTGAAGCTACTTCCGCAATTCTTGAGGCGGATGGCGCGATATGATTCGTCGAAACTGTTGAAATCTGTCCTGAATTATGATGAATCCGAGCAAAATATGGTGAAATCGTTTCCATGAGGAACACCCTTTGCGCAACTTTCACTCGAACATGTTGTTTGAGATAAACATATCCAGGAGACAGAAGATAATCAGGGATGGAAATGCCAGCAGAGGATCTCCTTTTGAAACTGATGAATCTATTATGCTGTGATTCAAAGGCTCTTCCTCAATCACTGTGTATAGCTAAAGGCAGTCCGAACATCGAAAATAGCTCTCTCAAATGTGTGATAACCGTGTTCGTGTCAATGTTTCTACATGGAAAGGCAAATGGTTACCGTGAGTACTCATCCGTCACTATTAGCATAACTTCTTATCATTAGTAGAGGAGAGAGGTCCAACAAAATCAACTTATAGTTTGTCAACAGGACGTATGCTTTCAATAATATCGGGTTGGAAAGGCTTGAAAAAACGAGGTTTCTGTCTTTTACAGATATCGCAACTATTAATAACATCTTTAATATCTTTGACAGAATAGGGCAAATTCTTAGTCTTCCAATAATGTGTCAGTCTAGCAATGCCAGTGTGACCAATCTCTCTATGTAAATGCATCAAATTAAGTGCATCTTTCCCAGGAACTGCACCAGAACGGGACAATGCATCTGCGCATTGATTTGCCCAACCAGATTTATACTCAATATCGTATATGCATTCGCAAAGTTCTAGTTTCCAACTCAAAATTTTATAATTTTTGATTTTGGCTTGTTTCTTGTCACCAAAGATATACTGTAGGGATTTCTGATCAGTTCTAATACTCAAATTTTTCCCAACGAGCATAGGTCGAAATTTTCATAAACACTCGAATATGGCCATTGCTTCACATTCCACTACTGATTGTAATTTCTCAGACTGACTCAATTTTCTACTGAAGAATGTTATAGGTTTTCCTGCCTTAGGTGATAAAGGTTTTGACAATATTTCAATAGAAAATGGCATATTTATGTTAGAGATGCTCATAGCTACATTTCACTTTCAGGAATTTGTATCTTATCAAAAAATCATTATAATATGTTGCATTTAAAAAATGATGTATACTATACAATAATTAATACCTTTGTACATTTTAGAGGAAAATATGTTTTTAGAACTGCTGAGTTTTTTTCTAGCAACTTGACTTTATTTACTTTACCAAAATAAGCATGGCCTCCAAAAACAATAAGATTTGCAGTAGTTTGTGAAAAATCAAAAGATATTTATGTTAAAATTAGTAAATTTGCTGTATTGTCTTTACAAAATTTAGTAATAGAAGAAAAAATTTGTTTTCTTAAATAATATATATTTTGACACAACTGATCTATTTTGGAATGAGATTGAATTAAATGGTAGCACTGATGGCAGTAATATTATTAAAGGTATGAAATTTGATACTGAATTAAAAAACACTTATAATTCTGATTTGTAACATTGTCAATATAAGGTAATTGGTACAAAAGTATTCTTTACAGGAACATGCCAAAGGAATATGCACAACTTGCAAAATCATGCAAGTATATTTAAAATTAATCAGGAACTTCTGTATAGTTTAGAATATAATAAATTAATATTTGGTCTAGCTATATCTAATGCTATAATTCAGTGTGATATTTCACATGAGAATTGTATGTTTTAGCGGTTTGCAAGTGATGAGGGCATATAAAATGGATTAGTTTACAAAATTTGACATATTTCCTCCCAAAAACAAATTATTGAAATTATTTTTTTCTTTTTCCTTAAGAGTAATTATATGTAGAATCAGGGGCTGGGAGCTAGGCTAACACTAATGAAATCATTGTCACGGCAGAAGTGACCATATTGTAACAGCCCCAATTCTAACAAGACTTATCATATAGGAAAAACATTGGTAATTCATCCAGGTAACTAGTAACTGTTTAGGAAACGTCTAGGATGACCAAGTCGTATGGCTTCCAGCCAAAGTGCTATCCAAGGAGAAAGAAGTTCGTAACTTGCTTGATTGGTACTACCCTATTTTTCTTGTAACTTATTATCTAGCTCAATACAAAATAAGCAACTCAATGATTTTCTTACTCTCAGCTCACTAAATAATAGCATGTAATTACCATGCATTTGTGTTAACCAACGATATGATATCATCACAGTGTAGTCAATTATCAGTGCATGTACATGTTGCATTCGAACAAAAGGTTTTATATTATCTATACTTAGCTGCGCACATAACCTTATGCAGTCCACAATTTGGGCTGCTTACTGTAGAATCTTGCCAAAATATAACTGCACAAAACAATTTACAAAATCAAATAATCAATCATATCATGTGTTTATATATTAATTATTATAATCATTATAATATTTTTAGTCTTTATTTCATCCATTCTTTCTCTCATCTTGACCACACATGATATTTTGATGGATTATGTCACACTCCCCCTCCAGCATAGCTAATTAAGGATGACTACTCGTTCTCCATGTACCATTTCAGCTGCCTTCTTAATGATATTATTAGCTTCTTTCATTTCCCAACTGATTTTCTCATATTGCTCTTCTTTAGTGATTTTTAATACTACATCTTTTTCAGTTGTTAGCATCTTTTTGTGTCTGAGAAACAAAGGATTCTTCAAAGATTTTGATTTGTACACGTACTTCTCAACTCATTAAATTTTTCATTGAATATTTCTTAATGTTTTTGGTATAATCTCAGTCCTNTTTTTAATACTACATCTTTTTCAGTTGTTAGCATCTTCTTGTGTCTGAGAAACGAAGGGTTTTTCAAAGATTTTGATATCATACACATACTTTTCAACTTGTTAAGTTTTTCATTGAATATTTCATAATGTTTTTGGTATAATCTTAGTCCTTTTATAGCTATCATCAATGTCATTATCACATCAATTCTGCTAGTATGTGCTAGATCAGGATGAATTGTTGTGTTTGGGTAAAAGAACTCGTATGTTGATCTTAGTCACTTTGATAATGACACTTCGTCATAGAAAGCACTTATATTTTCCATAACTTCTTCTTCACTGATATCTTCTGGGTTATTTTTCCCCAGTCTCACCATAGTGATGATTTCTACACACCGCATTACATCATAATACCAGTATTGCAAGCTCCATAATTCTCCCCACATGATGTCATTTATCCCTGAGAATAATATTACTGTCTGCTTGGATCATTTCTTGATTTCACTCTGGACTTTTTGTATTTGCTTGTGTATTTGTTCTCCTTCACGGTACAGATCATATGGTGTTACTTGTCCTTCTATAAAAATTCTTTCTTTGTTATCATTCTTTAATAAGGTTTCTTTAGATTTTCTGTATTGCTCATCATTTATGATCTGCTCTGCTGCTTGTCAGTTATTAACATAAGTGTTTTCTTCATGCCACATTGCCTTAGCTGCCTTTTTGTCTTTTAATCTCCATGTTGGCAACAACATTGGTATGAAAATTGTTGGTGGCGGCGTACATTTCAAAAGCATTGTCATAGTCTTTTCTTCTATGGCTTTATATGTGCCCTGCATTTCTGCAGTTGTTGCCATCCCAAACGTCGTTGGATAATTGTTTTTAGCTTTCTTAATATTCTCCAAGAATATATTTGTTAATCCATTCTTCATTAAATTCTGCGCCGTTTCCGATCTTATTACCATTTTTGAGGTGATACACTCAATATCCACAGCTATTTGATTCTGTGGTTGCAACATTTCATCGATTCCCTTCTGTGTGAACACCTCTGTACACAATATTTTAATTAACGATTTTGTTTCACGTTCATACACCTCTCCGAATATTCTTTGCACAATATTGTTTGTGCGTTCTCTTTGAACCGTGATCTCTACCAACAATCTTTCATCATCTGTATCCACCCACGAAAGCTCCCTTGGCTCTTGCTCGGCCCATTTTTCTAAATTAACTTTATCAATTACTCTTTGAGTATTAGGAGTTAAAGCAATGTCTGTNTTGCACGATATTGTTTGTCTTTGAGGTGATGCATTTGATATCCACTGTGATTTGATTTTGCAGCTCTAGTAATTCATCAATTTCTTGTCTTGTGCACAGTACTTTAATTAGTGATTTGGTCTCTAGTTCATAAACCTCGCCAAATATTCTTTGTACTATATTGTTCTTTCGTTCTCTTCGCACCATGATCTCTACCAACAATCTTTCATCATCTGTATACACCCATGAAAGCTCACTTGGCTCTTGCTCGCCCCATTTTTCTAAATTAACTTTATCAATTACTCTTTGAGTATTAGGAGTTAAAGCGATGTCTGTTGATTGCAACAATATTTCTTCGATTTCCATTTCCTCTTTACTTTTGCTCACCATTTCAATGATTTCGATAGGACAGTTTTTTCCTTCTCTTCTCATCGTTTCTGACCATTTTATAATTTTAGTGTACGCACATTGGGGATAATCTTTGAGGTATTTTCTTATCTCTTTCATTATCACCTCATGTATTTTCTTCTCCTCTACTAACTTTACTGTTTGTAGTGTATCTGCATGTTCTCTCCTCATGAGATTTCGTGTCGTAAGCCAAGGTTGAAATTTAAGTGCCCATAATTTCGTGTTCAAAATTGCTCCCCACATATACTTCTTCATTTCGTCCGTGAGTATATCAATTTCACTTTGACAAATGCCTGTTTTATTAGCGAGTTCTATCACACTTGGTCTTCCCAATGTATGTTGTTGCATCAATAGTCTTGTGAAGTGTTTTTCAAATCGTTGCTGCACTTTTTTTGCAGGTGATAGAGGTAACATTTCAACATTCTGCAACAGCCATTGTTTTATGTTTGTGGGAATGGGTGCAATAGAGATTTCGTATTTCTTGTGTCTGGCTATTTGTCTCCGTTCTTTTCTCATTATCAGCAGCACCAATTTTTCGTTACTGGTTAATGCAATCGCTAATATCCATATCACTGTTCTGGCCCTGATTTTGGGTGCATTGATTTCTTCAAACAATAGTGTCTTGAAATTTCATATGCTTGTTTAATTTCATACAACATCACTTCTACGCTTTTGTGATATTTCTTTGTTGGTGACCTTATATTGATCAGTGGCAATTCCTCATGAATCAGTTTGTCTGCTTTGATTTCCGACCATACTCTTGCTATTTTTTCTAAGTGTTCAGGCGTCTGGTTCAAACTACATTTGAGAAATATATTACCGGTTTCTTCTAAGTTTTCGTCCATTCCTAATAATTCCATTGTTCTCATTTGGTAATACATGTCGATTGCAATCTTCAGTTCTACCATAATTCTTTGTGCTGGAGCCATTTCGTTAATCTGTAGATCCATCCTTATGAGCTCAGATATTCTTAGTTTTCCACTATTCAACGTGAATAGGTTATCTAACTTTATCTTCTTTTCTTTTATAAACCTCGGAATCTCCTCTTCTTTTTGAGTAACCACGATTATTACTCTTGTTTTATACTTTTTAGCTATCTTCAGCATTTCCTCTATATTCGATTGAAGTTTCTTTGATCCAATTTCACTATTTTTCACAAAATATACCACTGTTAAATGCTTTTTGTCTAGATTCACCTGTTCGCACTCTGCTATAATTTTCTCTCTGTTTTTCATTAATTTCTGTACATCTTTTAATGTGAATTGTTCATTGAACGTGATGTGTACCGTGATCTTAAAGTAAGGTCTGGTAAATTGTCCTTTCATCTCCGCTGTGTATGCTATTATTGTATTACATGTGGGACAATTCTTCTTATCAATTACTATCAGCTTTGCATAACTCTCGTTTTCCTTCATGGGTGTACTTCCTCTTATTAATCGCTTTGTTTCTGGTGACAAATTGTCGTATGAGTTGTATCTCATCTTTCTGTTAGCAATAAAGTAGGGGTGGATCCTTTCTTTTCCTATTTTAGTCATTCAACTTTCTCTCTCTTCTGATCACAACGATTTTGTTGTAGTAGACGTTTGTTGGTATGAGAATATACGTGAGCTTGTTGTCATGGGGAGCGAACTTGTTGAAGGTATTTCTGATAGGTCCATATCAGAGTCATCACTTATAGGCTGTGTTTCCCAATCTTTCATGGTAATTGATGCTGTTTCCTCTTTGCCCTTTAATTGAAATCGAGTACTGGTTGATGCTGTTTCCTCTTTGCCCTTTAGTTGGCATTGAGTACTACTGGATGTTGAAGGGGAGTGTGCTTAATTTGGTGTTTCCAACGCCCTTTAATTGGCGATTGGCCTTTGCTTACCCGCCTGCCCTTTACTTGACATTTGGTAGAGGGTGATCTTTCCTTCATTAGCTCCATCCTCATAACCTTTAATTGGTAATCAGATTGAGGAGACTTCCTTCTTATTCTTCTCTTATTTGTTGGCGTCATATGCTCCATCGTCATACCCTTTAATTGGTAATCGGATTGCAGAGCTCGTCTTCTTACTCATTGTCTCTTATTATTAGGTGGCGAATTCTCCATCATCATGCCCTTTAATTGGCAATCGGATTGCGGAGACCTAGTTTTGGTAGTAGAACTTGTTGACGTTTCCTCCATCCTCACACCCTTTAATNGAGTACTGGTTGATGCTGTTTCCTCTTTGCCCTTTAGTTGGCATTGAGTACTACTGGATGTTGAAGGGGAGTGTGCTTAATTTGGTGTTTCCAACGCCCTTTAATTGGCGATTGGCCTTTGCTTACCCGCCTGCCCTTTACTTGACATTTGGTAGAGGGTGATCTTTCCTTCATTAGCTCCATCCTCATAACCTTTAATTGGTAATCAGATTGAGGAGACTTCCTTCTTATTCTTCTCTTATTTGTTGGCGTCATATGCTCCATCGTCATACCCTTTAATTGGTAATCGGATTGCAGAGCTCGTCTTCTTACTCATTGTCTCTTATTATTAGGTGGCGAATTCTCCATCATCATGCCCTTTAATTGGCAATCGGATTGCGGAGACCTAGTTTTGGTAGTAGAACTTGTTGACGTTTCCTCCATCCTCACACCCTTTAATTGATGATCAGATTGCGGAGTCTTCTTTCTTCTTACCCTCCTGGCTTTCATTGGTGATCGTGATGTTGTTCATTTCATTTTTCCTAAATTCAGTTACTAAATTAATATCCCATATTTCAAGTTATATCTCGTTTTATTTTTTACTGCCCACTGGGGCATTATTCTTCTCTCGACTTCCGGTTCCCCTCTTTTGGGTCTATATTCCTCTTGGAATTCTTCCTCGTGTACACTGTTCAATTCATCCATTTCAGCATATATGCCATCATCAACTTGTACGATTTTAAATTCTGCATGTTTATCAAGCTCTATATTTACTGTTGCTTGTTTTAGATTTTGAAAATGTAATATTCTCCCGTCATTAATTTTATAGTTATTATTGGGTAGTGTTTGCGTAATTGTGAATGGCCCTGACCACTGTGTTTTAAGTTTTCTAACTTGATTCACGTCTTGTGTTCTCATTAGAGTGTATGCGTAAACCTTGTCTAATCGCAGACTTTTTCGTATTGTGATACATTGCTTCGTGAATCCCAGTTATCTGATCTTTAATTTTCCTTATGTATTCATTGTCTGGTTTCTCGGAATATGTATTGCATTGATATCGGCGTCGCCACCTCTCTACCATACATGGCTTTATACGGAATCATCCCCGTTGTTGAATGCACTGAAGTATTGTAAAAATATTCCACTATTTCTATCACTTCTCTCCAGTCTCTACCTCCAACTCTTGATGTTAATACTCGTATTAATTTAATCATAGTCTTATTTAATCTTTCCATAGCTCCATTTGCCTGTGGATGGTACGCCATTGTCTTTTCAGTTAATATTTCCATCAATTTAGCCATCTCCTTAAACAATTTACTTTCAAATTGTACTTCTCTGTCCGATATTATTGTTTGCATTGGTCCGAACTTTAAAATCCATTCTTTCATGATTTTGTCAGCTACTATTTTCGCCGTCATTGAATCTAATGGTATCATACGAGCATATTTTGTGAAATTATCAACCAATACCAATATATACTGATATCCCTCATCATCCTGTGATAATTTTTCCAGATCTACATGCACAATTTCATTAGGTGCTGTCGCAATTATTTTCTCAAGTGGTGCAGTTTGTACCGGAAAATGACTTTTGTTGTTTATTAGACATGTATTACATTTATTAATAATGTCTTCGACTGTTTTTCTAATACTTGTCGTTATAAACCGGGCATTAAAGGTTTTTTCTGTCTGTATTATCCCCATGTGCCCATTTTCATGCACCTTCCTAACCAATTCTCTTTTGTAATATTCAGGAATCGCTATCCTCAATGTCTTTCCTTCTATGTACAACAGTCCATTTCTGTTCAACTTCCATTTGTATCTTTGGAAATAACTGTTGGCTTCTTTTCCCAACACCCAATTTTCATCATGCATTTTCTCTCGTATATCCCTAAGAATCATATCAGTTTTCTGCTTTTCAATTATGTCCTTTTCTGTTATTTCCTCTTTGATCGTTATTGGCATTATTGTATTTCCTTTTTTATCCGCAATAATATCAGGTAACTCTGTGTACTCATTATGTGGCATAAATTGAAATCATTTCTTTTCACCATCCACTTTTTCAATATCTCTTTGATATTCTGGCAATGCTGTCCAAAAGTCTGCATTCTTATGCAACGTTCCTTTTCAATGCTCTATCGTAAATTTAAACTCATTTAAATATTCAATCCATCTTGATACAATTGACAATTTATTGCCCAAAAACTTTTTTAGCCATGCTAACCCACTATTATCTGTTCTTACTTTAAATGTTTGGCCTAATAAAAAGTACCAAAACTTTTTTATGCTTTCTACTAATGACAACATTTCCAATTTCATTGAGCCGTAATTTTCCTCACTTTGTTTTAACTTTCAACTAAAAAATTGTATTGGCACTTCTTTGCCATCTTTTATTTGACCCAGGCATGCTCCTATGGCAACATTACTCGCATCGCAATCCAGAATGAACTCTTTATCATACTCGGGTGTATTTAACGATGGCATCTTACTTAATTCATCTTTTATGTTATCCAATTGTTCTTGCTCTTTCCATGTCCACTCGAAGCTTTTATTATTTTTGAGTAACGCTGTCATTTTACCTGTTTTGTGAGCTACATTGGCTATGAACGATCCATAATAATTTATGAAGCCCATAATTCACTGTAGATCCTTCTTTGTTTTCAGACTACTAATATTTTGTATCATTTCTTTTGCATTGTTTTTCATTCTTATCTCGCCCTTTTGAATTTGTCTCCCCAAAAATACCACTTGTTCTTTCAGAATTTCGCATTTCTTCCCATTAACGCATAACCCTGCATTATACAAGATTTTCAATGTTCTGTCCAATTTATCCAGATGTTCATCAATTGTGTCACTTGCTATTAGTATGTCGTCTATATACACACTTATCCCTTTTTCGATTTTCTTATTGTTTTGTTTAAGAACTTTTGTTACATATCTCTGAAATGTGGCTGGGGCATTACATAATCCAAAAGCCATATACATCCATTCAAATAAACATACGGCATTATAAATGCTGTTTTCTCAATATCCTTGGGCTCCATTGGCACCTGCCAGTAAGCTTTACACAAATCTATACATGTGTAATATTTATTTTTGCTGGCTTCATAAATAATGTCCTCTATCCTCAGGAGTGGGTAGGTATCTTTC
>CABFPE010000627.1:402031-420338 GCA_900660155.1 Hofstenia miamia | reverse complement strand
GAAGAATAGGAAAGCTATAATGGTGAAAAACCCCTATACCTATTCATAACCTAAAAGCACTGAAAGGTAATTACAGCTGTCGCCCTCACTGCTGTGGAATGGGTGAACGTGAGGCTGCTCCAGCATACCTTTAAATGGATGTGGGAACCACCATACAATTGCCCCCAGTGCTTGAACATTTAGCTTTCCATAAAATATAGAGTAACCTGACAAGAGAAAAGTAAATCCAAACTAAATTCGTTCATCAGTAATCTTAACATTCCTAACATATACATAGCACTTCATAGTAAATAAGCAAATACTCGACTAGTACCTGTTTAATCGATTCTTGTTTACAGTTTTCCCTCGGTTTACAGTTCTGCTGATAATTACGCAACATCAAATACTGTCGAGCATAATTTAAATATAACTGCACAAAACAATTTACAAAATCAAATAATCAATCATATCATGTGTTTATATATTAATTATTATAATCATTATAATATTTTTAGTCTTTATTTCATCCATTCTTTCTCTCATCTTGACCACACATGATATTTTGATGGATTATGTCACATAACCGTCTGAATGCTAACAGTTGATTCAGTACTTGAAGATGTACTCCCAAATTTTCCTTGGAAACTTACACAATAATTATTGTAAACATAACTTATCAAAAAATAAAGTAAGAAAGAAAGTGAACAAAGTTGAGGTGAGATAAACTCTATTGAACATTAACTAAATCATTGCTCGTTTTTATACATAATATTTTTTTACCTGCCTTTGTTTACAGCGTAAAATTAAGCGATCATGTTTCCCCTCACAAATTGAATTGAGCAATAATACTCAGTAGCACCAAAGCGAGGGGACATTAAAATATCATTGCAAACTAAACTCGAAATAAATGGTTACTCCATGTTGACGTCATTACAAATTACAAAATTGATTAAAAATGGGTATAAATTCCCGAGTGACTCTACACACCCCCTTGCTCAATTTAATTCTGTGGTAATATTTGGAGAGGTGGCCCTGAGACTATCTTCTGAGTAGCAGTAATCATTTCAATCAGGAGGACTCCTTCCCAACTCTGAACTTCAACATATTGGGGCCTTCTAGTGACTTACATCAGAATTTCTCACTGCATAGCTACTTTATCGCGTAATCTGAAGAACTTCAGAATAGGGATTCTAGAGCTGATCAGAGAGTTTCTGCGTAAATTGTTTAATCTCCTCATAAAAGTGTCATAGAACCCTTTGTATAGGCGGAATCCCTTAAGGGCTATCATAAGAGTCATTAGTGCGTCTGTATCTGAGGTATGAGCATTCCCTGCCCTGATGTTTGTCTAAGGGTAGAAGTGAACACAAAGATCCCATCCTAGTACCATGGTAAAAAAATAGCAAACAGAATTCCTGCACTTGTTGTAGTGTCATCTGATTGGGATTTGATACATCTGCCCTTAACATAGTGATTATCTCTATCTGCTTAGTTATGTCACACTAACGGGTGATTGTTTCCACATTGTTGCTCCACATTAAATCTCCTGCAGCCTGGAATATATCAGGACTCTAGGACTGGTTTGTAAAATTTTCTCATGAATCTTCATCATCTGCTTATGTATTGGCAGGCCTTTCAGAAAAATGTTGCGGATAGTTAGTTTACCATCAATAAATGTGTGCTCTTTGTTGTCCCCATTGATAAGCTTTTCTCGAATTTCCTTATACTCTGTTGGTTGGCTAAGTCTCTTCTCATCCTAACAATTGCTGACGAAATTCAGTTTATCTGGTAAATGAGCAGCTATATTTCTCTTCCCTTTCTTGACCTTCCAATTAGGTAATACCAGAGGATTCTCAATGCAGGGAGGGGATATACACAATAAATTATCCTTTTCAATATTTTCCTCAAATTCTCCAAAACCCGATTTCTCTCTTAGGCTAGCAGTGCTGATCGTCATATGGTATTTGAATCTTGCGTCACTTAAGGTATTCCAAAACCTGCCGCATAGTTCAGGTTTTTGTAATTCGTCAATCGGACCATGAGAGATTTTAATGTGAGCAGCAGTGCATTCCACATCCAAGGCCACTTGTCGCCCAGGTGATTGTAGAATGACCAACTCTTCCTTAGTAAATATCTCAGTAAGACACCATTTCATCATTCCTAGAAGGTCTTTCTCTTTCTATTCCACTAGCACTCTCTCTTAAATTGCGAAGTACTCCATAAATTCTTCCAGGCGATGGTCAATCATTAGTATTCACTCATTTCGGGAATTGACCATTGGGATGTGGGCCTTGGAGGGGACAGAGGTCCTCCAAACTTCTCTAAGTTGACTCTCTTGATTCACTCCCTGATTGATGGAGACAACTGCACTGACGAAGTAGCCAAACGTTCTTCTTCCTTAAATCTTTGCTCCGGAGTTCACATTACCTGATCCAAGATAACAATAGGGACGATTTTTCCCTCTTTACTGACTTGCCTCACAGATTCAATAAACTGGCCATAACTGCATTCTGGGTAAGATAGGCGTTCTAAGTTAAAGAAGATTTCAGTTTTCTCCGGGAAGCAGTTAACCTTTATCATTTTTAAAAACTTGGTTGTAGAGCCAGGTAATCTCTCAATTAGCCTCTGTGTGCTTAATGGAGCATTTTCTGAATGAAAAATAGAGAACTTAGTTTCTGCTGTTGCTCCCCACATATACTTCTTCAGTGTATCCGAAAAAATATTCACGTCTGACGGACAAATGCCTAGCTGGTTGATAATTAACATTATCAACATTCTCCCTGTGAGACTACTCACCCCCACCAGTTGGGCGTAATAATTTTTCAAATTTTTCCATAGCCTTTTTCGATTTTCTTGGTGATGATGGAGGATTGCATTTATGCAGCAGCCAATTTTTTGCTTTCCACGTAAGATGGCAATTTCATGGGTAGATCTCTTGGCTAGAGATATTCAGGTGTCAGCATTCATTGGGATTTTTAAGTTCGGATTTCTGGTGAGATAGATTGCAAGGATCCAAACAGCTCCGCGAGCATGTATGTCTGGTAGATTTCTTTCAGAAAACAGGCGTTCTTTGTAGTTTTTCGATTTTGTGTCTTGTATGACATCTTGATTTTTTCCAGTGCTATCTCTACAGATCTATGATATTGTGACGTTGGACTTCGGATGTCTAACAGAGAGCAATCAGACTTGGGGTTTTGTTCATCTTTGAGGTTGGTCCATATTTCATGTATTTCTCGTAATGTGTCAGAACTTTGAGCAAACACAAAACTGGCTCATATATCAGTCACTCTAAACAGAGATGGAGTGTTTGGGTAATTCTGACGTCTGTGATTGTGGTATCATATCTATTATTAACTTTTGGTCTACTGCTAACCTATGAGTTGGTATTTTCTTACACAGCAGTAGGTTTGTATAGATGAGTTTAGTGATACATTGAAATGGGGCGATAGGCTTCACGATATAGTATAATAAAATTTTCCATCCGAAAATGTAGGCTTTCAACTGGTTCAGGTATCTCTTCTTCATATTCCTCTGGTAGGATCATAACGATTCGAATTTTCTCCACTTTAGCCAGTCTATATGCGATCTCAATCTGTTCCATTATTTTATCATGTTTGATCTTGTTGACGTGAAAGAAGTAAATTACTAGTAACTTGGGGAAATCTATGTTGACGTACCCGAATTTTTTAATCGCATTTCCGTTATTGAGGAACTGACGCACGTGTTTTATGTTGATGTCTACTTAAACCTACCATCTTAGAGTCATAATATATGATTGTGTTTATTTTAGGTCGACGTTCTGCATCCATAAGGAAGGGAATCATATCAATAGAGCATGTTAGGTTTTTGGTATTGTAAGTCCATCGTAACTTATTCTGCGTTTCTTCTGATATATTGTCTTGGACAAAATGGGTAGCCCGGCAGGTAGCTATAAAATACGGGTGAAGGATTTCGTCACCAATTTTCAAAATCTTCTTTTGTAGATCCTCTGCTTTCCTTGAACAAATCGTAGACATGGCTGTGGATGAATCAAAAGAGGTCGAAGGGGCTATCAAGTCACTCAATTGGGGAATATGTACATTTTGCATTTCAGAAAGAGGGGTACGTATGTTTGAGTCATTTTTGGGCGGCAGCTCTTCTCGCAATCATGGAGGCACTCTTCTCCCCATGCAGTAGCAAGACTGGGACGTTTCTGCACTGTCTGCTCTCCTAGTTGTCAGGCCACTCTTCACCCAGATGAGGTCGGACTCTCCTCAGCACCATCATTCCGTTCCTCTTTACGATCACGTGCCTCATCAGCAGAGATACTCGTCTCTCTCACCTAGTCGAGGCATCAGCATCATCTGTTCTACTTACCATCCTCCTTTTCACTTTTCAGCGGGATGGTGGAGCTGTGACTCTCATTTCTTCTTTATGGGTGTCATTCCTAATTGGAGTTATAAGGTTAAGGTCCCAAATGTTGGGATCGAGAGGTTGTTTTTCTCTAGCCCTCCTCTGGTGCAATACACGTGTATTACTTAACTCGGTATTATTGATATTGCTATCATAAAACTCAGTATCGGAAAAATCTTCCTCTGAAAAACTAGTTAAATTATCGTATTTCTAATAAATATCGATACTGTTGTCAACCAAAGTAAACTGACTGTTATTGTCTATAATTACATTCTCAATATCTTTTACGGCTCATTTAAGCCTCTGAAAGTGTACTGTTTTACCGTTATTCAATGTGTAAGTGTTGTGATCAAGCACCTTCTCTATTGTAAATGGACCCTGCAATGGTTTACTAATTTTTGCACTTGATTGTGATCATATAACTTTTTATTAAAATTCTTCTTCTGTCTTATAATAGATTGATTGGTGTTGTGACATATAGTTAAATGAACTTGGTGAATTTCATTGATCATTCGGGATACATATTTTTCTATGCTAATGTAATTATAATTTGGAAACATCATGGCTAAATGTGTCATTGCTTCATGTCCAAACAACTCTAAATTTAATTCTTCCAAAATATATTGTTTTGTATATATTAATTAAATTTAGATTTGTTTACATAAACAACTGAATATAATTTGTTCACAAATTTAAGCAAGATTCCTAAATTCAGAAAAAAGTTATTGTTTTAAAATGGTATTACTTTTTTGTTTAAGACATCTCAGGGGTCATCACACTGTTGAATGACAGGAAGAATATCTGAAATTTTTTAGAGTCAAAGTGCAAATGCAATGTAAGAACTATCAAAAGATAATCTTTTTGAATGTCTGTAAAATTCATTTTAGAAGCTTTACAAACCTCTTTAATTTTTTGCAGTAAATGACCAACATGTATACTCAAATGTACTTTACACATTCCTGTATACATAAGCTCTTCTTTCATTTTTTTATTTTATACATGGCATCTTTTATATTTGTGAAAGAGGAGTCTCCCTAATATACTTTGTAAATAGGATCTTCTCCTCAATTTTTCATAAAACTGTTTTTATAGCTTGCAGAATTTCATCCATATCTTTTGTTGGCAGGTTGGTAGGAGGAAGTTCAGGTAGATCACAATTTAAAATGCAGTGAGCATTAAATTGAGACACCATACTTAGATAAGATCTTTTTCGACAGGTAGGAATCGTATCAAGTGTTTTATTGATGAGGTGCCAGTAATCATGCTCTGTGATAGTTAATGATTTTGCTTCAATTGAGACTAGAATACACAATTTAGAATTATTAGGATTTAACTATTAAAAGTTACCTTTAAATGTAGTGTTTGAATATAAGGAAACACCTTAATGAATATGTGGCAAATGTTGTTGTGAAGGCAATGTTGCTCAATCTGTGAATTTCATTAATATTGTCCAATGTGCAATTAGACATTCCAAAATAAATAAATTAGGGGAATTTTCACCCAAATATTATAGATTTAATTTAAATAATTAAAATACTTAATAGAAGTACTGCTCCCATGATTTCAAATTCTCATTAATTTACATTTCAATTTCTTTTTAATTAATTATATTTTAATTACTTAATACAATGGCTCAAATAAGACAAATTAATTTAAAAAAGAATATATCACACAAAATAACTACTCAGAAGTGCTAAAATTCAACTCTTCAATTTTACACTAAAGATGGTCTCCTAAAGACATTCTTCAAAATAATTAATAGTACTTTCTCATATAACAAAAATGAATTTTTTCTGAAAAAATAATTAGTAAACAAAACAAAAGAATTCATTTCATTGAGCCAATCAGGTATAAGAAATGAATATTTAAAAACTCCAAAGTACATTAATCAACTAAATACTTTAAAAAAACTTTAAGATTGATATTAAAAATACTTTTGTACCTTTAATATAAAAGACTGAATTGCCAAGGTTATAAATTTTACAATCCTGATTACTCTATTAATAGAAACTATCATAACCATTATCCAAGTTAATTATCACTCTTATTTGTAAATATTTCTTGTTTTGTTTTACTTTATTTTGTTAGTGTTTGTTTTTTTGACACTTTCAGAATTGTTATCAGTATTTTAATTCTTCAAACAATTTCTGAATAGAGGTATATTTCTTCTTCTTTTTATAATTTATTAAGGTGGTCTAATTAGATTTGTTGCCATAGCAATTTTGTTAATTATATGAATGAATATGTTTTATATATAGTACTGGAAATATGTATTTGACCACCTTACTATTTTGAGTAAATAATGAACATTCACTGGATAGATTGTGCATAAGATTTTAACTAAGTGTTACTTTGATTGAAAAAGGGGAATATGTATGTCTAATATCATAAAATATGTAGAAGAACAATTGGTTATTAATTTTTAATCAAAATTAGAAAACTTGTATTGGAAAAATATATTTGGCCACCTGAAAAAATTTTAAGAATTATCAAATCCGAAAAAAGTAAATTCAAAATAAGATACATAAATTTACAATTGATGCATTATAAACACTTAGCAACAAAATGGTCTCTTCTAATATTTTGTAGTGTATCCATTTGAGCAAATAACAGCTTTAAGGCGATCAGGGATTGAAGCAAAAAGTCGTTCAATAAAGCTGTTCGGAATTGCATAAAATTTTTTCTTTTGCACTCCACATATCTTCAATAATGTTAAGTTCTGGAGATTTGGCATGGCAGGGATAGCAAACAGTGGCGGTCCGCACTCTCTATTAAAGGGCAATCGCAAATGTTAAATATAATATAAATTGAACAATAAATGCCTCATTCATTCCACTTAATAGACTTTTGGCGGGTAATAGTGGAGTATTTTAGCCAATCAATGTTAAACGTAATCATTCACTTGTTGCGATTCCTTTTATGCTTAAACGTTCGAGATTGAAACAGATTCGGACGCAATTTATTAGCTGAATTTAATGCCAGCTCATTCGCACAGAAAGTGCGATTCCGCCGTGATCGTCATTTTTATTTGAATGCACAACTTATGAATGTAAATTGAATTTAGCATGTAATGGTGGCAAATTTAAACGTTCAGNAAAGGAGAGATGTTTGTAGAGATTTGAATTTAAATAAGATAGATAGCATATGCATATGAATTTGATAGAACGGAGATAATATTTTATATTTATTACGATATACTGATGCTTCGTCATGCTTTCGTGCAAAGTTTAGAGTTTTTATACACCAATTAAATGTCTTTGATAGAAGCATACGATGTTTAGAATTTAGGTTAGTTAAAAGAAAAGAACAGTATTGAAAATGAGACAGACAGAAAGCATGTATTAGTTGTTTATGATAATTGCTTGAAATTACATTGCGTAAATGATAAAATATCTAATGCCTGCAGTCATTTTTTGAATTTTATTCAGTAGAAATTTTTCAAATGTTAATTCATTATCTATCTCCACTCCTAAATAGCTGACTGATTCACTTTGCTTTATTAACTCATTATTTATCTTTAGTTCTATATCATTTATTAGATTTCTTTGTGCCTTCGGTGAAAAAATTATAAATTGAGTTTTTTCAATATTTAGTTTGTTGATTATTAGTAAAATAATTGTTTAATTTTTCTATATCTGTTTGAAATTATATAAATGTCCATTTGCAGGTGATGGCTGCTTAACAGTGGAAGAATTTGTCGATATTTTCTAGCGGATTAGTTCTATTGCCACATTAACCAAACAATTCAATGAATACGATGTTGATAAAAACGGTTTCGTAACAGTTGCTGAATTCAGGTATATCCTTCTAAAAAAAATTCAATAAAGCAAACACTTTTCAATTGAGAAGCTTTTACATGAAAAAGCAGTATGATCAAAGCAAAATGTAGTATCATTTATTTAAATGAAAACGCTTGCTATTTGAAATTAAGCATTGTAATTATCTACAGAGTTACTACATATGCACCAGTGGCGGTCCGCGCTCTCTATTAAAGGGCAATCGCAAATGTTAAATATAATATAAATTGAACAATAAATGCCTCATTCATTCCATTTAATAGACTTTTGGCGGGTAATAGTGGAAATAGTTGAGTATTTTAGCCAATCAATGCTAAACGTAATCATTCACTTGTTGCGATTCCTTTTACGCTCAAATGTTCGACATTGAAACAGATTCGGACACAATTTATTAGCTAAATTTAATGCCAGCTCATTCGCACTGAAAGTGCGATTCCTTCGTGATCGTCATTTTTATTTGAATGCACAACTTATGAATGTAAATTGAATTTAGCATGTAATGGTAGCAAATTTAAACGTTCAGCCTGTGGCGTAGCTCTATAGCAGGACTGCCCCTCTCATAATTTTCTTTGCCATTGTCAGAAAAAGTAATTTTTGTGGCTTGTAAATCGAAATGAGGCCAATTCGCCCTAAAATTTCTACATTTCCAATTACATTTGTAAAGAAAACTTATTTAAATGCTGCGTGGGAACTAATTTATTTTTCTTACATCCACAATGCTATTGTAGAAAATTTTTTGAACAGTTACAAGAATTAAAATTGGCCTACATTTTTTGGTGCCAAACGCCACTGCTTAGCAACTAAACTTTAGGCTACAATTACAACAGTTAATGCAGTTTTCGAATATGCTTACAATCTGTTATTAGAATTAGATTAAAGAATGCACCATATATAAAACCTTTGTACACATATTATAAGGTAATCGCCGATTGCCGCGATTATAATGACGGACCGCCCATGATAGCAACCCCATTATTGTGGAGGAAGTTTTTCATTTCTTTTGAGGTATGACATAGAGCACCATCCTGCTAATATATTGAATCACTTGTAAGAAGTGGCAAAAGTTCCAATTCTAGAATCAGAGCATATTGAGAGCTTCAGAGAGTACCAGTGATGTGAACAATCTGTGAAAGCCACACTTCCATATTGCACCCAATACCATTACAGCAACGCCTGCTTTAATCGCGGCCTGGCGATTTGCAGTACAAAAAACGAAAAGTAGCAATAAATACTTTTGTAAGTAGTGAATTAGTGTAAAATTTTGTCCAAATATGCAATACAAAGAATATAAGAAATTCCCATCAAATTTGTGGAGTTACAGCCGTTGCATTTCCTTGGCAACAAAAAAAGGGTTCATCAAACAATTAAAGGTTTTCACAAGCAAAGAAGTAAGTTAAATTTCTAGAAATATATCATCTCAAAGCAGAAAGGTTAGAGCTACATTGCTGCTTGCGTATATCTATATTTGCTGATTTTTATGAAGACAAATCATAAATTTTGATATGCAGAAAGATGATTGTTTATTGTGAATGGCCTCATTATATTTTAAGGTGGTTTTTGCCATTTTAAAGGAAACAAATCGCTCCAAAAGCTGCATAGATGTGTACAATAGCTAATTCTTTGATTTGGTTATTTAGAATCATTTTTTGCATCAAATCTTGGTCTGTAGCGAAGTATGTCTGCGGCCTCATTTTTGTTAATTTTACTGCAAATCGCCAGGCCGTCATTACAGTAGGCCTTGATTACAGACATCCCACTGTATTTCATGGTTCCTGAGTAAATTGAGGCGAAGAATCTGAACTTCTGCAGAGTTGGTCTCTATCAACATTCCTTGTAATGAGTATAGCTCAAATCTTGACTCATCTGAAAGTACAACATTAGACTAATGTTCAGATGAATTGTCTTTCATTAAACATGCCCACCTCAGCAGGTGTAATCTTTCCTTTGAGGTTAAGAATGACTTTCTGGGTGTCACAAAAGTCCCAATTGAGTACTTCTTCAGGATGTTTCACAGTTTTTGCTATCACAAAGTGACAATCTGCCCATTCCTTGCACTTTGAAAGGTATACAAGAGCTGATTGAGAGGTTTTGGAGATCTTTTTTTGGTCTTCCGGACTTTGGTTTGGGGCAAAGATGTTTTCAGAAGTGAGACGTCTGATGATATCCCTGACAGTACTTCGAGGTCGTTCTAAAATTCGGGCTATATTACTTTGACTAATCCCTTCCAAATGTTTGGAGATAATAAACTCGCGGATGGCAAGAGCTACGTAACCAGGCATCATATATGGCGAAGAAAGACTGTTATTAGACATTTTCAATATAAATAGACTGAAAAAAGCTGAACAAATGAATTTTTTAGAGATTCTTTGATTTGGTTGAAGTGGCTGAATACATTTTTCCAAGAAAAGATTCGCTAACTACAAGCATTGTAGTATTTCTCCTTGAAATTTAAAGTAAACAGTGTCTATTATGTCTCAATATTGATGATTTTCTCTTTCTGCAACACCAAATCTAATCAAAAAGTACCTATTACATTTTTGGCTTCCATTTCTTAGAAATGTTTATGACAAATCATGGGTGATCGAATTCTTTTTTCCAGTACTGTATTTGAATATTGCAGAATAAGGAAATTTTTTTCCGATTTGTATAGAAATAACAGTGCTTCACATATATGTTCATTGATTTTTACATTTAAATAACGGAAGTTTTAATCGACAAAGCAGTATTTACAATACCACATTTATAAAAACTAATTGAGGATACTCTAATATGTAAAATCCCTGAACTCAAAGTTTTAAATTGAATTATAGGAATTTGCTTTGTTTGGTCTCTACAACAAATTTTATTCAATTTTTTTACAGCTTTAATTTTAATTGGAATTCTTTTATATTTTTTGTGTAATTATTATACAGAACTAAGTTAATGAAGTGAAATTGAAGCACTTCATGTTATTTTTTGCATGTACTGATGCATTTCTGGAGCTTAGTTTGTATTTTTAAATACTGACTTGTTTCTAAACGTATTCCACAGGGGCGTACCCAGGATTTTCTGACGGGGGGGGACATCATTGTTATTCCCTAATGCGGTGCAAAGCCCCGCGAAAAATTTTGAAAATATTGAGAAAATAGACCCTAAAAAATGCATTTCACGATCCTAGATTTTAAATTTTTCAATTTTTTACGAAAAATTTGTTGATTTATCCAGTCAAAATTAAATTTGGAAACCTGATGGGGGGAGACATTCCACCATGTCCCCTCCTGGGTACGCCACTGGTATTCCATTGATATTGAATAATTGAGTAATTTATGCATATTTTTCAAAGTAATACATTGAATGATATTGTTTGGGAAGACTTCAAATTTTATATTTATGATTAGGATATTACATGTCTGTATAGAAGTGTTTCTTTGCAAAACTTTATTTGCTCAATGTTTAGAGAATAATGCAAGGTCAAAAACGAATATTTGTCATCACCACTACATCTATATATTTTTTGGATCAGAAATCATTGCAAATTCGTGAGCATCTCTACCTCAATGACTTACGATGTCTTTCATGTTCACCTTATCTCGATGGCGTGATTGTTATTCATACAAATCGAAAACAGGTAAAATTTGGAAGGTATATGCAAATCATACATTTTAAAAATTTCCACATACAGTCCTGCTTAAATCTAAAAATTTTAATAATTTTCCAAGTTTTTATGAGTAATATTCTTTGTTAATGAACAATTTTTTTACTTGCAGCATATTGATTGTTTAATAAATTTTCACTTATTGTCACTTTCACTTTTTCATGTTTCACTTATCTCCACTTGCTCTTATATTTTTGCACTGATAGCGTGCTTATGAAATTTCTGTTATCTTCACTTTCACTTAGAATTGAGTAGAATAGAAGAGAAGAATATCTATATAGGCCTACATTGTGTAAAAAAATTATATCACAAATATAGATTACATGGCGATTAATTAGTTGATCATCAACGTCTTGATTCTGTGGGATCTTCGCAAAATGATTTCTTTAATCAACCTTATCAGGAGCATTCTTACTAATCAATCTGAGCTTCAATGTAGTAGATTCGTTTCATTTTCAAAATACTGAAAAAATTTGTGATTACTGACATAAAAAATTCCAATATACAAATGAACAAATGCAATTTTTCCTGCTGCTACAATTATTAACATATTTGCACTATATAATTAATAACACAACTAAATACGTTTATCTAAATAATATTTGGTTTACCAAAATTGTTTACTCAAGTCTTCTGATTATTATTAAGCAGAGCCTTTTAACCCTTGTTCATCTCTGCTTGCGATTTATCATTTTGTGCACCACTTGTGCCACTGAGGCTAGCAGTTGTCAATACATTGTTTACTTGTAATCAATTTAAAATTTTCTTCTTGAAATAAATACATTTGTATAGTAAGCTCATTGTAAAATTTTTTGTGCATGGAATGTTTTTGTGTAGAATGTTCCTTACATGCAAAGCACGTATTAGAAATATGCAGTTTTTAAATGAATATAAAAAAATTTTAGGTGTCCAAAACTGGCAAGAAAAATAAAGGAGATGTACTGATATCATGTGAAAAACTTTTTGAAATAATCACTCGACTACATATTGAATATACATTGCATACAAGCAATCGCATCCCCATTGAAATTCTACCACATTTTACTATTGACTTCGCAGATCGGCAGCTAGATGTCAATTTTCAGGTTGCCAATGCTCCTATTGCTTCAGATTCGGAAAATGAAGAGTCCACTTTTTCCACTGAAGTAATGAAGAACAATAACAACATCACAATCGTTACCCAATAATTATTTCTTAACTTTCCCAGTTCTAGTGATTTAAGCATTGTTAAAAGCTTAGTGATTATATTTGATAACTTTCTTATGATACATTGCTATAAACTAACAATAATTATCACCAAGTCTTTATACGGAATATTAGTAAAGTACTTCTTTACTGGTACAATTACACCGATTGGCTCCTAGCCTCATTAAAATGAGCCATGTAGAAACCTGATTTTTAACTATTCGAGTAAATGTATGGGTAAAATATACTCAAATCGTACGATTAAAGATATGAAGAAAAATTAAAGTACCGTGAAATAAATGTGTAATTGATTGCTTTTAGCACTAGATATCCAAAGAAATTCTACTACACGAAAGGCTAAAGTGGGTCAATTAACCCACCCTACTATATTAAGATGTAAATTCAGAAAATATCAAACTCTAAATAAGTCAACGTACTGGTAACGTTTCATTTCTAACCATTCAAAAATAAACTGTAGTTAAAAAGACAAATCATAAGTAATATCTGGATGTTGTTTTCTTAATTCAAAATAAGTGAATAGGCAGTAGGTAAACGAATTTTAGTTTTAAATTTATATTTTATATAAAGAAATTACAGAGATAAGCAAGTAATTGATAATTTTATGAGGCCCAATTTTCACAGGGATGAAGTGAGTCAATTTATTAAAATATAAAAGAGTAATTGAATTGCAATTCTCTACATGTCAAACTGAAATAAAAAATGTAATAGTAACTAACTAATGTGTTACGAAATTCCATTCTTCAATAAGATAAAGTGCAGAGTCGATATTTTAAAACTTAATGTAGGAAATTCATAACAAAGCAAAAGTATATAAATAGATCTACTGTAATTTCGAAATTTACCTTATACCATGTTTTATGGATACATAGAATTCGCATAAAAAAGAACTGTTATTTGCCGGGTATTAATTAGATTTAGCATTATCTTGGACAGGTATCACATACAGCTGATGGCATCAAGAATGGTTAGGCTAGACCTGCGGCTGGCTTGTGTAAGCCCGGTTGGGCTGAGTGTGGTCGAGATATTTGCCCATGTTAACTAGTGCGGCAATAACTTTGAAAAGTACTTTTTGAGCGCAACTTGTAAGATAAAAACGCTTTCGCAAAGACTTTGCCGCAGTTTAATACGCACTTTGAAAGTATTTAATGCAGTTTATTTGGCAGATTCAAAGCTTATGCCCATGCTACACGAACAACTTTTGTCGTCCGAACGAACAAATTTATTGCTACCAATTGTCACCAATTTCTGTTGTCCGAATGAACAAATTTTGTAGCCCACTTTTGTTGTTGATTTGGTATGCTACACAAGCAATTTTAGTCATTTAATTATAATTAAACAAAAGTTGGGGAGTGCACGCTACACAAACAATTTTAGTTGGCAACAAAAATTGTTGATAAAAGTTTCCTATATCAGTTATTTTATTATAAAATATTTAAAAAAAGAATTAAAAAAATATAAGAACATGCAGAACCATTGAAGTTAAGCAATATTGCTAACATACAACACACAAGTACAAAAAAATTTTGAAATATTTTCATCAATAAGTTATTGGAATATGCATGAGCATCAATTTATAATTTATTTCTCCAAATATTTATTTTATGTTTATATTGAAAGAATTTATTAGCATTTTCTTGAATTTTAAAGTTTGCAAAATTTTCAAGCTAATAAAGTGATGAAATACATTCTCAAACTATGCTATGAAATTTGGTGATAAACTGAAATGGTTTATGCTAAATGTTAATGGAAGACAATGTTACGTTCCAACTACCCCCATGTTGATGGTGTATATTAATCGCTTAAAAAACTATCCAAATAATTGAAAAATCATTACTAAAAATACGATTATCATAAAGCTATTGCAGTCTACAGAATGGTATGAAAACTGTGTCGATGCGTACTTTCATTAGAGGGGATTATCAAATGTATAGTAATGAAGAAATTACGATTGATGTTTACTTTGGAATTTAAGTGAACATCAAATTGATGCCATCAATTGCCTTCACTGGTTAAATAATGAACCTCTGTAAAACTAGCTGGACGGATAACTCAAAACGAATGTTTGCCAAATGAGGCAATGCAATAAATTCAATTAATTTATTTATAACATAGTAAACACAATTTAATTCGAAAAACATAGTATTATACAGTACATATTTTTCAATAACAAGTACATTTATTTATTTGGTATTCTAACACTTGATTTTATTTAATTGTTACTAAAAAAGTTTTTTTGCAATATTTTACTTAATTGTTACCAAAAATCGTTTTTTGCTGTTTTATCACTACTTACAGCATTTTAATTCATTAGCACTATTTTACTTAATTGTTAATAAAAGGTATTTTTTGCTATTTTATCACTGTTTAGAACATTTTACTTGATTACCACTATACGACCTAATTGTTACTGAAAGTGTTTTTTTGCTGTTTTATCTCTATTTAAAGCATTTTATTAATTAGATATATTTTATTTAATTATTCCTAAAAGTGGTTTTTTTTGATGTTTTATCCCTATTTAGATCGTTTCAATTCTTTAGCAGTATTTTAATTAATTGCTACTAAAAGTGTTTTTGGGTGTTTTATCACAATTTAAAGCATTTATATTCATTAGCACTATTGTACTTAATTGTTATTAAGAGAGATTTTTTTGTGTTATATCACTATTTAGAGTATTTTAATTCATTGCAACTATATGAGCTAATTGTTACTAATTGTTTTTTTGTTGTTTTTTTAACTTTAGAGCCTTTCAATTCAATACCACTTTTTTAATTTATTGTTACTATAAGTGGTTTTTGCAGTTTTATCACTATTTAGGGCATTTTAATTCATTAACACTATTTTGTTAAAATGTTACTAAAATTGTTGTTTTGCTATTTTATCACTATTTAAAGCATTTTAATTCAATTGCAATGTTTAATTCAATTAATACTAAAAGTATTTTTTTCTCTGTTTTATCACTATTTAGAGCATCTTAATTCACTAGCCCTATTTTACTTTTTGCTATTTTAACACTCTTTATAAGTGATTTTTTGATTTTTTATCACTATTTAGAGCATCTCAATTCATTAACACTATTTTACTTATTGATAACTAAAATATTTTTTTGGGTAATTTATCAGTACTTAATTGTTACTAAGAGTGATTTTTTTTGCAGTTTTATCAATATTTAGAACATTTTATTTCAGTAGGACTAGACGACCAAATTGTTACTAAAATTATTTTTTGCTATTTGATCACTATTTAGAGCATTTTAATTCATTGGCACTATTTTCCCTTACTGTTACTATAATTGTTTTTTTTTGCAATTTTGTCAATATTGAGACCATTTATATTCAATATCACTTTTTTATGATCTCTTACTAAAGTGTCCTTTGTACAACTACATAAATAACATTCCTTTGCATTTTTAAATTCTTCATTTTCTTTTTTAGTAATTTTCATTGAAATGACACGTTTAAACATAAAGAAGAACTTGTTTTCTAATTCTTTAATTTTTTGAACAAATACTTCAACACAATCTTTTCCAAAATAACTAAGGTATTTTGACTTACAGAATTCAGGTATATCTGATTTTACATAGATTCCAAAAGCAATAGGTAATTGATTACATAAAATTGTAGTTTTATCAACATCAGATAATTTACATTTACTCTCAACCTTTTCATTATAACATTCAAAATCTGCATAAATTCTAAGTGGAACATCTACTTTATAATGATAATTTTTAAATTTAATTTGATCTTCTTTTGGAAAATATAATTGTGTTGTGTCTTCATTTTTACATAATCTAATATGATTTTCAAAAGTTGACTTTTTTCTACATTTTAACACTAGAACAGCTGAGTGGGTCAAAATTGACGAAATTAGAATTATGTTTTCCTGTGTATGCATTCATTAAAAACAACAGCAGATATATGCACCACCAATTAAACTGATAATCCATTTGAATTTGCAGGTGTAATTTTTTTTCTTATTTTTACAAAATGTTCTATTTTGAAATGCTGCATGAAAAAGAATCACAAAGAGTAATGGCCGTTCTAGTGTTAACAAACACTTCTTACAAAAGTATAGCTCATTTTTACTTAAACCCTTGTATAATACACATTTCAAGTTTTTTATTAGAACAAAGTGATTTTCATACACCCCCAAATCAATTGCATTTTCATCAGAGTAATAAATAGGTAATACATTATATGAAGTTTGTGCACAAATTTTTAACTCATAAACATTAACTTTTATTCCATTTTGTTTAATAAATTTTTCAATTCCATTCATTGTTATTGGAAATGTTATTCCATTTAAATTGTATTTATCTAGATATTTTTCATAAACACATGTTCTATTTTGATTAGTAGAACTAGGGTGTTGTGCTGCAATTATTGACCACAAAAAACACTTATCATCATTATTAATAATATTTAAAATTGAAGAAGATTTAATTGGTAATTTAACATATGTTCCGCCCCAAGAAATTTTGTACATTTTAATATTTATNTGCAATTATTGACAACAAAAAACACTTATCATCATTATTAATAATATTTAAAATTGAAGAAGATTTAATTGGTAATTTAACATATGTTCCACCCCAAGAAATTTTGTACATTTTAATATTTATACTATGCACTCCAATGAATACCCAGTTTGATCCTTCTAATTTTTCAAAATCATCAATAATTTCCTTTAATTTTGAGGAAATATTAATATTATTTACTTCATTTTAGCTTTTATTTCTTTCATCTTAAATTGATTAGGAACTATTACATCTTTAAGTGTATCTTCAATACCTTTTGTAAATTTTAAGTAAAATGAACCATTATATTTTAATGGGTTAACTGTTGGAATATATCCATTAATTGTAAAATCATGATTCTTTTCTACCTTTTTTAAATGTTTCTTAGTTTTAATATGTGCATTATAATTTTTTTTAGCAATTGTCAAATTACAGGTTTCACAAGTAATATTTTTTCTTGTTACCATCTCTCTATATATATTGTCTAGAAAAAAATTTTTGAAAATAATGTTTCTATATATTTTTTATTTTTACCCAACTATTAAATTTATCAAGATATCCAGAACACTAACAAAGGGCATTCCATTCTTTTTTCTTAACACTTTTTCAATTCTAAATATATCTTGGTCAGTTTTTTGCAATTCTTCTTCATAAAATGATCCTTTTATTTCTTCATCAGCTAATTCCTTCAATGTGTATGTTATAAGGTCTGTTAATTTTAATTTATCAATAATAAATATTTCTTCTGTTCAGTTTGGTGTATAACCTTTATCAAAAACTTTCCTTTTA
>CABFPE010000627.1:384740-395878 GCA_900660155.1 Hofstenia miamia | reverse complement strand
GCATATACGCAACCCTGCCTTTCTTTACTACTATGGCCAATAATAGTATTCATTTGCCAACTATAACCAACAAAACGAAATGTTTTAAAAATTTTCAAATTCTACAATTTTACATAGAAATTATTATATTATTGTATATAATATATGCATTACATTAAAGTTTGATTTCAATTTTCAAACATTGTTTCTTATAGCACATTAATGGTGCGACAATTGTCCATTAATGCCATTGAAGAATATATCTGCAATTTAGCGAACAATTATTAATTATAATGTCTTACAATAATGCTGATCAAATCAAATTTTCATTACAAATTAAATTATCCTTTGCAATGCAAAATACAATCACGCTCAATTGTATTAAAATTTATCTTTTAAAGTTAAAAGCTCTTTATTGCAAACCCTACCCTGAATCAATCAACCGAAAGTCTATGAACTTGTACGGACGCAGTTGACTTTTAATTGCGTTTGAATTGCTAATCAAAATATATCAAAATGAATTGAAAAATTTAATACAAATACATTTATACACAAATATTCTTCAATTGTAAGATTCTTATTGTTACTTTATCAATTTGAAACTTTCCTTTAAAGGATAAGGAAATTTGTAATGTGTTGTTTTCTATTCTCAATTATTCTAAATTGAATTCATTTTTGACTAGTTTTAGTGTCATATCAATTTGATAAATGAAGAGTGTGTGAAACAGTAATATATATATTCAAAAACAGTAGAATGATGAAATTGAAATATAATAAAGCAAATCAGTGCCGTTAGCAACGCGTCCAAAGGTAAAATGTCCTCAAAATGCTTTCAAACTTCATTTTGATTGGTTAAATTAAGAGATTTTCAGAAAAAAAATGAAATATTTAAAAATAACTAAGGTCATTACGAATAAATGCTCTATATTTGGCAAAATATTAATGATAGGTTATGAAATTTTCAATTTCAACTATAGTTTCCTACAAAATATTTTTGCTACAAATTTGTAACAAACTCTTCAAAATTGATTCCTTCACAGCCCCACAATACAGAATATTTATTGTAGAAATGAATAAATGGGTCAATGGTCAACATACAAGATCTAATTTAATTGATTTTACTATATTCTCTACCTAACACATTTTAGTTTTAGGAAAAGCATAATGACTTCTGAACATAATATTCTGAACATTACAATGCATCTTGTATACTTCTTAAGAATATATAATCTAAAATATACTCATTTATTATAGCCATGTACATATTTATAGAAAACCAAATTGTTAGAATATTTAAAAATAACTTTGACCCATATTTTACGCAAATTTTAGTTTATAACAAAAGGGTTACATGTATTTTTAATTTCCAATTTTTCAATAATTAAAAAATTTCAAAGGATTTCACTCAGATTTTGTGCACTCACTTGATCAAAACGGAGATCTATTACCATAAGAAAATCCTGTATATGCACCTTTAGCATAGGAAAGTAAATTAAGATTGACTTGGAAAGGATTGGGATTTAGCACCTTGGATTATAATAAGTTATCAGACATTAATACTATTCTCAAGGTTAGACATGGAAATATAGGATGACTAGAAATACAAAGTTTAAATCTAGTCTTTCCGATGTGAAAAGTGCTTTAAAAAAGTGATATATAATTATGTAAGAGTAATAAAAGACTTCATTCAAAAACGAATTGCACTACATTAATGCTAGGAAAAATAGAATAAATCAGTAGTTCAAAAATATCAATAACTTATTTTGCCATTTTAATGGTTGAGATTCAAGAATTATAGATGTACTATTTATATTTATTTACGTGTAGTATTCACAACGAAAACAAAGCATTAGTTAAATTTTTATATTGAAAAAAATGTAGAAAAAGAAAAAAAATATAGAAGAATAAATTACTGCATTGCAAATTTAGAAAAGGAATGGGAAATAAAATGAATATATTTCAAAACCTACAAAAACGTCATTTTGCTGCCCCCTGAAAAAAATATTCGGGTGCATCACAAGCAGCACCCCGGTTATCTGGACCCCTGAGTGGCAACTTTATTAATTAATAATCGATGAGCAAATGCTTTGATTCCTAGATCCTATTATTGTAAAAAGAAATTGCAAAAAGTTTTCTTAAAATTTTCATTTGCAAAAAAGTATTATATGTTCAATGAATTTTCAAAATAATTTATTCATGAATATTTGGGCTCTTTGAAATTAACTATTACATAAAAAAAGTTGTGATTGAGCAGAAAAGATTTTTCATGATTTAAAAAATTGGGCAGTTTTGTATGCATATTTTTTTCATTTATAAATGAGACATTCTATATTTTGTGAATTTAATAATAATTGCATTATACCATAATTCTAGTCAGAATATTCGCTTATTACCCACAATTTGGAATGAAAGATTCAAATAGGTACTGGGCAGGATCTTCAATATTATCCTGGGTACGCGGCTGGTAATTTAAGATGTTCAAGTGCATTTTGTTGAATATCAATGACAATGATAAAAATTCCAATAAAGGATATTATCGCATTAGCACAGCCATTATTGGAACAAGTTTGCAATTTTTTGATCCAACGATTGCTATTTTTGATATTAACGAGTATTTAAAAGTCCCAACTTACATGTTACTATGTCATTGCTCAAAAATGATCTATTTGTGTTACTGACACAGCAGAAAAATGAGTTTTCAAACAAGAAGTTTTAACAAGTCTACTTTCAAAAGCTTGACACTCAATGACATCCTCACATGTTACTGCTACACTTCTCGACAAAACTCTGAGTTTGTTTGCATTTGACCAAGCTACCAAAGAAGTGCATATGACAAACCAAGCAAGGGAATGTTTGAAAACTCTTAGAAATGATTTGAAAGAGCCACATGTTGGATTCGAAAAAGAAAGGGGGGGAAATATCTTCAACAACTATTACTGTCACAAAAGATTATGTTAACCCCTTTTCACAATTAAAGTGAATAACACTCAACAGGTTATACCCAACATCCACAATGCGATTGTCCAGTATAGTATTTATGAAAATGATATTTTCAATTTTTGTTTAATTGGAAAACAAAAGCAGTTGCATTGCCAATACTTTCAAAAATTGCAAGAAAAATTTTTTTTATTACAAGATCTTCATCACAATCCGAAAGAAGTTTTTCAGCAGCTGGGAAATTAAGTAGAAAAGATAGGCCAGAGCACATCCAGACATTGTGAAGTCCCATACCGTTGTCTACATGAGTACTAAGCAAAAAATTTTTAAATTTAAAATTTAATGTTTTGCTTGATAAATGATTTTATTTAAGTTTTTTACAACCGGATCAAACACGGGTCACCAGGTCACAATTTTAACTGAGACACTGGGTCATGATTTGCGACCTGGTTGCGTCGCTGGTATGCATGTATCTTCTTGACTTAATATAACACCACACATTTCATTTTGCATTAAACATGAAATCATAAATTCGATACACTGTTTAAAAATCAAATCTAGCGGACCCTCTATAAGACCAACTTGGCTTTTAAACTCACGCCTGGCTTAATAGATGAAGTACTATGTCACATCTTAAGTGCATGTATAGGACATTCCTGTTTTCCAGACAAATTAAAATCAGAAACAAATCACCACTATATAAAAAAGACGACCCCGAAAATTGCTTAAGCTATAAACATTTCAATCAAATCTCTAATCATCAAATTATTTGAACGAATTATTTTTAATCAAATTAATCACCAACCTTGCAATCAAAATCTTTACTCCAAAACACAACATGGTTTTTCGTAGAGGTATTTCTAGAATTTAAGCAATTTATTTGCATACTATAACCTGAATAACAGTTTGACTTGATTCCAAATATACAAACAATTAGTGAATAATTAATCGACCTTGAAATTATGGGAGTACTCTTTCCTTGTTGTAATTTCTTCTATAAAATAATTTCTTAACATAGGCTTAGATTGTTTAACCAGTCTAAATTCCTCAGGCATTTTATTGTATAATTAAGAAGTTTAAAATTAAAGGAATTGCTTCCATGGCTATTAATTATTAACTTTTTTTCAAATATTTAAAGATAAGATTGCTAAGCAAATGCTCCCTATTGAATGCAGAGTTTTTCCCATTACAATCTTCGCAAAATAAACATAGGACCAATACCAGACATACTTAGATGTCTTTAGTATTTTATATTTTTGATAGTATGGGGAAACATGGTCAAGTTTAGGTAAGCAGGTTAGTTTTTGCATTGTTCAGTTACACATTTTATTGAAATGTGTCCCATAGTTAATAATTTCGTAAATATGAGAGCATACATAGTTAATCAATAAGGGCGTAGGAATGAAGGCCTTAATAATCCTTAATGTTTAATTAAATGCTGGCAATGAGCGAAATTTACTATTTAAAAATCCAAACCTCCAAGATACTTTCTTCCTTAAATGAGGAATGAAGCATTACAAATTATTTCTTTTCTTGATTTAAAGCAAGTTCATTTCTTTTGAACCAGCAATGCTTTAATACAAGCTATAGAAAAATGGAGAAAAACGATAGAGGATAATGAAAACTCAGCAGCTGCTTGCTTAGATTTCCCGAAAGAATTCGATTCGAATGATCATAGTATATTACCACAAAAACATATATTTCTAGGTTTTTTCTAATGACAGTATAGGTCTCATTTCATGTTATTTGTATAATCGTATACAACGAGTTAAACTTAATGAATCTTTTTCAGATTAAATTTCTACTAAAAATGGATTACCATAGAGAACAATTTTGGGATCCTCACTATTTAATATTTACATAAATGATTTTTGTTGTACAATTTACCAACGTGTGATGTCATACAATATTCAGATGATACAATATTATTTTATAATAATAAATGTCCCAAAAAAGCCATTCAAACTCTTGAAAAAAAATTTACTTCTCTCACTAATTATTTTGCTTCTTAAAGACTAAGATAGAATACTTAAAAAACTCAATTTTGGAATGTTAAGTCAAATTCTGCATCTACTGATACCTTGCAATACAGGGTTGATTTTATCGGTGTTCATATAAAACAAGTTGAGAGCCTTAAATACCTTGGATTTATTTTTGATTGATATTTAAATTTTGAAAATACACTAAATCATATAATTAGAAAAAGGACAATATCAATTAAAGTCAAGCAGGTATTGGATCAATGCACATAAAACACATAAAAGAAGCAGAAACGCACGGGATAATATAAATTAAAAATGGACATACTGAATTGCAGGTGGTATGCTATTGATATGACACTTAAATATATAACATAGTCCACTGATACATGCCTTATCTTATATTACAAAGTGGAATCGGATTTATTCAAATTTTGAATAAAATAATGCAAAAATGGATGGAAAATATGTAAACAAATTGTGTATTGCTAGTGTAAAACATATATATATATATATATATATAATGGATTTTACCTTTAAAGGGTATAGCAATACAAAAACAAAACTAAACAAAATAATGACAATACTAGAGGAAGTAAGGTTTTTGTGACAATTGCAGAATGGAAAGAGATTACATTTACATAAGATTCCAGGAGAAAGCAAAGAGTTTAAAAGAAAAGGTAGGATATTAGATTTAAATTGAGAAGGATGTGCCCAAATATCAATATCTAGATTTCGAAATATGAAATTGGCTAGAGGAATGATGAGAAAAATTTAGTTATGGAATGATTTTGAATTATTAATTAAAGAAGATTTAAATTTTAAAACATAGATATTTCGATGAACGAGAATTGAAGGTGTTTGAGGAAAATGATAGATATTCATTAACATCAAAGTCATAGCAGCTTCCAATAAGTAATTTGTTAAGAAAAATAAGATCAAGATATTTTAAGGACAGATTTATTGGAAGAAGCTTGGCTTGAAAGAGAAGAATTTTAAATGAGGAATTTGAAGAGTAGACCCAACGAAGAGCGCGATGCAGTATACGGTCACTTTTTAAAGCAGAAGAAGAATCAAGATACCAGCAGTGTGAAGCATTGCTTAGAAATGACAGGCACAAGCAGTTTTAAAAGCAAGCATTTGTTTGAATATGGAGTAGAATTGGGTATTACAGATTGCAAATAAAAAAAGAAGAGAACATTTTAATTTTTTTAGAAATATGCAATTTCCTGGATAAATTATTAGAAATAACTAGTCCTAAGTCAGTTACTTCACATTCGATTTTCAAAGGTAGATAATGTAATAATAGGAGGTTTTACATTACGTGTAGACTAAAAGAAGAGACCTTCACATTTTGGCGTATTAAAAGAAATATGATTATCAATAAACCAT
The DNA here is from genome assembly GCA_900660155.1 of Hofstenia miamia. NCBI lineage: Eukaryota > Metazoa > Xenacoelomorpha > Acoela > Hofsteniidae > Hofstenia > Hofstenia miamia. The sequence continues at coordinate 389,591 of CABFPE010000627.1, read as the reverse complement.
TGTAGTTGCATTGTCACAAGAAGTTTGAAAGTCGTTCAAGTTTGCAGAAAAAATTCGGATATCATCAGCATATAGCATACAAATAGGATTTTTTTGAGAAATATATTTAATGGAATTCTCAATGAATATTAGAAAAAGAAGCGGTCCAAGAATTGAGCCTTGCGGGACACCAGAAGAGATAGGAAATTCAGAAGAAATTTGAGAGCTAATGCGAACTATTTGATATCGATTAGAAAGATAATTAGAAATAACGAATTTTTCTATTTTGGAAATAAGTAAGGAGCGCGACACTTTATCGAAGGCTTTGCTATAAAATATAGATAAATGGATGAGTAACTGATATTTTTACCAACGTTTTGAAAAGCAAAATCAAAAAATTTTAGAATGGAAGTATCAGTAGACTTACCGGACATAAATCCAAATTGAAATGGTGACAAAAGTTTGCAAAATATAGGGTAAATTGCTTTTAAGATAATATTTTCAAAAGAAATGAGAAAGTATAGAGATTTAACGATAAAAGCATAAATGTTTTGGCAAATTATTACCAGATTTACAAATTGGAATTAAAACTGCAACTTTCCAAGATGCAGGAAGAGTTGCTGCTAAAATAATTGATCTAAATAAAGACAAAGGGGATTCGCTAAGGAAGAGGTAATGTTTTTAACTAAGATGGGGCTTAAGTCATCATAAGGAGAAGTGCGAGATTTTATCGAAGTTAGAAGTGTATAAATAGAATGAGGCGTAAATGAATTAAGAATAACATCAGAAGCATTTATGAAAGTTGATGAGTATTTAACTGAAGAAGATGATGGAAGTGTATTGTAAATTTTTGCAAACACTGTGCATTAGAATTCAAAAGCTTATAATGTATAATGCAACGTACATGTATATTTTTCAACGCATCGTCCATGTCCAACAACCCGAAGAATGTCAATGAACTGTGTGCCTGTTCAAAGGCTAAGCTAAACTCTTTTAAAAAGGAGGCATAATTGAAATTATTCTGGCTGGCCCACCAATTGGTAGTGATTTAATCATACAGCGCATTGATAAACTCTCGAATGATTTGGATGCGAAGTTTAATAGTTTTAGAAGTGAAATAACAATTAAAATGGAGGAAAAGGATGCTGAAATGCGTAACGAAATTGATACCTTAAGAGCAGTGATGAATAATCAGCAGTTCTTCCTGGAGCAAGTAGACAGTAGGCTCCAGAACAAGAATCTGGTTATGATGGGTGTTGCTGAAATTGAATAGATTGAAGGTGCTGATTCTGATCTTGATAAAGCCAAAAAAATCTTCGAATCTACTGAGGTAGAGGTCGGAGATTTCACCGTGAAGCGCCTTGGAGCTGAGACTGATGGCTGTAACCAACCAATGCTGATAACGGTAGAAAATCATGATCTGAGAGATGACATTGTAAAAAATGGTTCGAAATTAGTTTCTTCTACTATAGCTGATATTAAAACCGCCCGTATTAAACGTGATAGTCACCCAGCTATCCGCGCCGAATGGAAGTGTCTATTCGAGTCCAAAAGGACAGAGCGCAGTAAGCCTGAAAATAGAGGATACAAAATTGAATTTGATAAGAAAAAACGCCAGATCACTCGTAACGATGTAGTGATTGACAGCTGGCAACCTCTGTCGTATTTATAAGTAGTCAAGATAGCCGTGACACGCTCTGTATAACCCATTGGAATATAAACTCAGTGAAGAATAAACTTGAAATTGATTTATGTTTTCAATATGTTATTGGAATCAGACATGATTTTTCTAAATGAATAAAGACCCCGTTATGCTATGGAATGCCTGGTTATGAAACTATTCAAACTGACCGAGGTGGATGTGCAGTTCTTATGACGTATGTGTTGTATGCTGTCCTACAATTAGTCGAACTTACGTCGGATGTGATAATTTTTCGGTTACAAAGCGTACCGGGTGTTCTTTTTGTATGTATATATCTGGCACCTTCGGATTGACAGTAATTCTCACTCGACTCCATGCTAAATTGAATGAAATCATTATGTGCAATCCCCACGACAGCTTCGTGATCCTTGGAGATTTTAATTCTCATTTCGGACCTTTAGTAAACAAGTTCCTGCTAAATGTTCCGTGTGAAGCCAGTTGTTTGAATTCTGATGACCCATCCAAGTCATCTAATGAGAATTCAAAGATAGTAAAGAACTCTTTAAGTGCATTTGTTGTTCTGAATAACCTCATGTATAAGGATAAAACTTTTAAGGGCTCCTTGCCTTATAGGAAAAAGCGTAATTGGATATCTGAACTCGACTATTGCTTTGTATCACCAAGAATACTAGATAGTGTCTTTTCGCTTGATGTGAACCAAAGCCTGAGTGTACCTTCTGACCATTCACCATTGACTGTGTCCCTTGATGTTTGCCGTTTATCTCGAGATGGCCTTCCTTTTAATTGGTGGAAACGGTCTGAGTCTTTAGGCGCTCATGCTGCAGAAACGAAAATCCCTTCCATTAATCATCGACAATTTCGGATCGAAGATACAGACTGCAATAAGTTCTATCAACAGATGTCTCTTGTCGACCCTCCCGATGATGTTGTTGATGCAAACGATAGTGTTACTTTTTTAAATGATATGATGCGTGAAAAACTCAAATTGTGTTCAGTTAAATCAAGTATGAATGGATATGGCAGTTCCCCCAAGAGAGGTGGTATGATATTCTGGATAGAAAGGATTCTAAGGAAATCTTGAAATCAATTGATTGGAAAGGATCTGTTGATAGTGGTGTCTCTGATAATCCTTCTGGTGATGAGCTCAAGTATCATTTTGAGACTCTTTTGAATCCTGATCACGAAGAAAGGGTTGAACTGTTAGAGTTATGCAATGGACCCTCAATACCACTGACTGATAATCCTACCGCTTTCGATGAGTTTGCGAGTGCCACTGCCAAATGTAAAAATAACAGCAGTGGTGGACCATCTGGGATACCGGCTGCGACTTATAAATTTAGCCAGATAAGTGGATGAAATATCTGTGCTTTTTATTAAACTTTTATTCTTTTCTCGCGTTTTCCCAGCGTTTTGGTGTGTCAGCCATTCAAGAAAGGCTCATGCAAAGATTGTAGTAATTATCGTGGTATCTCTGTTATGGACTCTTTGGCTCAAATATATGATCGTATCTTATGTAAACGTTTAGAAATGTGGTTCAAGCCGGATAGAGAACAAGCTGGTGCGCAAAAGGGAAGATCATGCGCTGAATGGATTGTATGTCTTAGACTCTTGATGGATTATGCGCTTTATAATAAAGCCAAGTTATACATTGCGTTTATAAACTTTTCGAAGGAATATGACCGTGTCCCGAGGTCTGGCATTGTACGGGCTTTGAAAGCTCTTGGATGCGGAATCGTCATGCTATGTGCCCTAACGGCAATGTATGAAAATACACAACTTTTGATTGGAGCGGCAATCATTAGTGTTACGCTTGGTGTGAAACATATTTTTTATTTACATTTTATGTAAACCCTTTAATATGCGAACTGAAACTGAAATGTGGAAATGACGGTTTTCTCGACACCTTACACTGCCTCCTATTAATGGACGATACCATAATTTTGTCTACCACCATGGATAGTTTTATAAAAAAGTTATATATTCTTGATGAGTTCTGTGATAAATCCGGTATGCAGATTAATGAAAGGAAAACTAAATTCATGGTTGTGAATGGTGAACTTCAGGACAGGGAGGATATTGCTCTTGGCTCTTTTATTATGAAGCATTGTCTCTTCTACGTATATCTCGGCAGTGTCTTCAGTTGCACTGGTAAATTAAAATCTGCACTTGAAAAGCATTGTGAGGTGAAGTATTGTCATGTTTTAAAGTTTGTTTCTTTCGTATCAAAGAACTCTCTGTTCCCTTTCGCTATTAAGAAAAAGGTATTGGACACAGCTCTGCTTTCTGCAATCCTCTGCAGTTGTGAATCTTGGCTAACGAATAGCTTGAAACCTGTGCAATTGTTGTACATTAGTGCTATCAAGGCGTTATTGGGTGTGAGACGCACGACTACTAGCGACCTCTGCTTTGTTGAGCTCGGTCCCCCCTCAATTAGCGGATATGTGAAGGAAGTGCACTTAAAGTACTGCAAACGATTTCTCACATTTAGGAGTGACATGGTGGACGATCCTTTTATGTTCGTGTACAGACTCTGCAACACCTCAAATTCACCATGTGCCAGTTAATTAAGAGCTATCATTGAATCGGATGGAAATTTCATCGAGAAGGACTTAGATAATCTTAAAGATAAAATCCGTAGCTCTAATTGGTCGAAAGTTGTAACTTATAATGGATTAAACCCCGATCTTGCAGTTCATAGAATGTACTCATCGCACGTTCACAGTGGTCTTGAAAGGATAAAAGCTTTTAGGTTACATTTGTCATCGCATAGCCTGGCAATTGAATCCGGCAGATGGGCTCGAATAGCCCGGCAAGATAGGTTATGTGCTTGCAGTGCAATTCAAACAGAATCTCACATTGTTTGTGGATGCCCTCTAACCGAACATGTGAGGGATAATTATAGGTTAAATTTTTCTGATCCGAACAATTTTTTCCAATCTGATCCTGCAGACGTGTTCAGTTATATTACCAAAGCTCTCGTTATCTTTGGTCAATGATATTAATAAGAAAGACATTTCTGTGTGATCAAGGACTACAATCTGCCTCTTATTTTGCCATTCTGTATTTTTCTGTCACGACTATCTCGTATATTCTGTTACATCTGATTATTTGTCAATAAATAAATAAATAAATAAATAAATAAATAAATAAATAAATATATATATACATATATATATATATATATAAATATATATCTGACAAAACAGAAC
>CABFPE010000627.1:373821-384721 GCA_900660155.1 Hofstenia miamia | reverse complement strand
CTCTCGTTATCTTTGGTCAATGATATTAATAAGAAAGACATTTCTGTGTGATCAAGGACTATAATCTGCCTCTTATTTTGCCATTCTGTATTTTTCTGTCACGACTATCTCGTATATTCTGTTACATCTGATTATTTGTCAATAAATAAATAAATAAATAAATAAATAAATAAATAAATAAATATATATATACATATATATATATATATATATAAATATATATCTGACAAAACAGAACGGAAGTATTTGTTGATTTTTTTTTTGCGGGGATGATGCAGAAATGTTGTCACATGATAATGTAGAAGGCAAAAATTAAGGTTTTGATAAAGCTTAGAGTATTTCAATTATATCAATTTTCTAGAAATCTATCAGCACAGGTTTGCCACAGCTCCATTTCATGAAAAAATGCTCCTCGCAAAATTTCAGTCAATTTGAGGCATGTTTAGAGGTCGCACACTTGTGGCCTTTTCTGTGCTATAATGCGCAAATCACTCAAATTTTCAAGCATCCCAATCGCATTCTCTCAATGTCTTTATTAAAAGTGGTGTTGTGAATCATTTCATAAGGAACTCTTGATAGAAGTGAAGATAAAATTGTCAAATCATGAGTCAAATCAGTTTAATTGGCAGCTTTTTTATGACCAATACTTATCTCATAAATATCGAAACTGGCATTTGTAGATCATCGACAGGCGCGCAACGTGGGGTAGGAACCTTCCATGGCTCCTGCAGAAATCCTCAATCCCCAATTTCTTGGGAGCTTGCCTCCCATCTCTAGAAGATGTGCTTCTAGTTTTCATTCATTATTACAGTGTACAATGTGAAACCCTTCCTGATGCTGCGAAGAGCACTTCTCTCAAGTTACACAAAATGTGGGAGAAGGTAAATATCCAATTCAAAGCTGAGCACGTTATTCCTTGTAATATCAGAAACCTTTACAATTAGTACCTGAACCTGAAGAAAGAAGTAAAATGGGAAACCCCTGCAGAAGTGACTAAATGAAAAATCTGGCATGGAGATCTACAGGAAGTCTTTGATTTTGCAATTAGTAAAATTGAAGCTTGCAATGTGGCTGACGAAGACTTCACTTTTTGGATATGCAGAGGGAGGGAGGACAGACAGTTGTGTGCATTTAGAATTTATGATAAAGTGGATAGCATACTATTTTGAACAAGGCAAGTAAAGAAAAGAAAACAACAGACAGAAATGCAGGAGCTTTTTCAGATGGTTGAGGTGATAGAAGATATTTCAATCATTCCATTAGAATCTTCTGTATTGCATGCTTCAGACAATTGCTTTTCATTTATTTTAACCAATGATACTTTCTCTACAAAATAACTTCAAGCCAATATAGTGTGAGACCTTGGTCTGACCACAATTTGGGATTGAGAAATCTCTCCTGTCGTCAAGCAGCTGCTTCTTCCGTAGCCACAACATCAAGTTTGGGATGCAATGTCAAGCATATAGCCTCTTCTGCATCTACTGTGTATCGAATGAGAAAGAAAAATCGTGATAAGTGAAATGAATTGATAAAGTGGCATTTAGTATTCTGCCTTCTCTGATTCTTCATTGGGATGACAAACTTATTATCAATGCTATTACGTCTTAAATGTTGAAGTAGAGAATCACTGTCATACTGACCAAAACAAACTTTGAGGAACTTCTTAGAGTCCCAATCACAGCAGATGGGAGTGGAAGGGAAGTTGCAACTGTTGTTCAACGTATGTTAGAGACTCATTATGCTAGTGACAATATCATTGCCCTATCATTTAATACGACTGCTTTGAACATTGACAAGATAAATGGAGCTTTTACCATAATTGAGCAATCTCTTGGAAAACTTCTCCTCCATCTGGCATGCCAACACCATATTCACAAATTAATGCTGAAAAATGCCTTCGAACTGTTGTTTGGTTCACCACCAGGACCTGAAATTTTTGTGTTCAAGCGATTTTGAGTAAGATGGGACTGCAAAGACAAGACAACAGTTCATACTCTCAATGATGAAGAGTCAGTAGATGCATCCACAATGTCTCACAGAGAGATCAAATGCTTGGCTTTTTCAAAAAAGTTATCCATAGCGCCGCCCGTCTGAGAAAAACTATCTTAAACTTTTGCAATTTGATTTCATTTATTTGGGAGGATCGACAGGTGATTGCCTTACTTCAGGGTCCCAGGAACCTACCATCAGGCAAGGTGGATGGCTAAAGCAATATAAGTATTGAAGATTGCCATTTTTTGCCACAACTGGATCTCAACAAATCAACAAACCATGAGATTATGCGACTGGCATGGTTTATCTGCATATTTACGTCAAATACTGTCACAAAGCTCCCATATCAATGCATTCACCAAAGAACGTTTTTGACTTGTTGACAGTGCTTCAATCTTTTAAAGACAAAGAACTTGGATCAACTGCAGCAAAGTCCATCAAGCAACATCTCTGGTGCCTCACAGAGTAAGGGTCAGCATTAAATTTCTTCAATGAGCAGCTGTCTCTCAAGGAATGAGAAGTCATAAGGAATCTCACAGTGTCTGCAGACTCCAAGGTGCTCAAGAAACTAGAAATGAGTGAAACTACTTTAGTTAAAGGTCTTCCTGCTTTGCTCACAAGTCGAATTCTAGAAGCCATTGGGATCATAACTGGAAAGGCTATCATTGTCCAGAACGTGATGCAAGTATTCGAGGACACACACGTTCAATGTGCTGCCAGAAATCTACATTTTGTGAAAGAGGGGTTGCTTTGATACAAAGATTTCAAAACCGCACAAGTTCCTTCTGAAAGTCGTTTATCATGACCGCAAGACTGTGCAGAGAACAAAGACAGCAGTTGCTTCCAAATTATCTAGAAGTACCAATGATTAGTAGCTATGACTCTTTTATAACTTTATTCAAAGATTCTCTTATAATGTTCAATAGAAAGATTTATGAATCAAACTGCTTGTTTTTTACATTAAAATGTGACAAACAGCGCAAAATCTTGCCTGTGTGACCTGTAGAAATTGAAGAACCGAAACGAACTTTTTACAGATAATATTTTTACGTGAAATGAAGCCGGGGTATGCCAGTGCCGATGATTTTTGACAAACTTTGTTTTTTCACAATTTATATTCAAACACCCTAATAAATTTATATATAGATATATGTATGTAATGGTTCATTGCACCTCAGGTTGTCGCATAGGATGCCAACCAAGCTGACATTCAAAATGATATTTCATATGTGAATAGAGACATTGGTATATTCCCCAAAAATGTAAATGACTTACGGACATGGTGAATGCACTTTTGAATTTTATCAATATTAGTCGAGTGAAATAGATGAACTTTTAATATTTTGGTATTCCTTATTTGATCCAAAAAGAACCATCTGTTAGAGCTAAATCAGTATTCCTGCAAAGACATATAACTTTGCCCAATACAAAACATGGTTTTACTGCTATTTACTATGGAGATGATGTTATTTTTACATATTTGTATTCCCACTCTAGAAAATTGTATGAGTTTCTTTAAGAAAACCAACATCTTTCAAGTGAAAAACTTTTCAAAAAATAAATAGTCAGGTCTGTATAAGCAACATTGAGAAGAAAGAAACGGTATTTGCTATATTAAAAATTTCAATAATTTTTGAAATAATGAACGATTCACAAACTTTTTCTAATTTCGGAATCAGCAAAAAAGATTATAACTGATGACTTCATTCCTTTTTTAAGAATTCGGAGTGAGGTTTCCCTATGTATCGACAAGTACTACAACTTAATTCATGATGAAATTTACGTAAAGCCTAAGCTTTTATTCTGTGGAGAAGCATTTGATGATCAATCGGAACTGGCAAATACTACTTTGTGTAATGGTTAATTTACCTTTGTAGAAAGTGAAGATAGTTCTTTCAATTACTCCTATCTAACTATAGACCGCAGAAACCCAGCTTGTGATTTTTCACGATTGCATTACTATTTTGTTGGAAGGAGGTGCCACTCCATTGTGTCAATTTCTGATAATAGTAAGGTGAATCAAGGTACATTTACCAGACAACAACAGAGTGCTGATAATGTATGGAAAGGTGGCTATAAGGTAATCAGGATGTACAGTGTTAATAATTGATTATTATGCATATCCCTAAAACAATCAGAAACTTTTGGATCAAAAAAGATGAAATCGTAGACATTTTCTGAATTAATAAGAAATGCACTGTTGACTTCAATGATGTCATTAACTCTTTGCTCAAGATGTTGCAATTAACTCATGCTAGGGTTTTTCCTACTTTCGATTCAGAAACGGAATTTCTCTTTAGTATTGAAAGTGCTCTGCTTGGATAATTCCAACATTTATTCGAACAATACTAGGAGTAAGGTAGTGGATGATCGATTTCGAAATTAGGTTAGAGGATTAATTAAAACCGCAAATTGCTGTCATACTGAATACTTATATAATATTTGTGAATTGTTTATGTAAAATTTTATGTAATATTTTTAATGATTTTTCTCGATGTATGACAAAAACGAGAATATTGTATGCATTTTGAAAATTAAACATTTTTCGTAGTAGATTTTCGAAATGACTTTTATGAAAAACTTAACATATTAACATTTTAAGGATATTTAAACATTTCATACATATATTTTTTCAATTGATATGCATATATTAGATATCACAATTACGAATACGTTCCTAAATTCTAGTTGCAATCTCCATAATTACATAAGAAAATGGACGTCCTCTACGAGTCAGCCTTGATATATATATATATATAAATAATCGCTTCAAGTGCATTAATAAAAAATACATCAGGTTAAGGCAAGTGCAAATGCGGTTATTGCAGGCTATGCTTAAAAGTTGATACAGAAGATGCAGTATGTGATGAACATAACGTGGAATCTTTGTGGAATACAGTTCGTGGCGCGCCAGGTATACGCTCTATTTATAGATTTGTATCACTGGAAAACTTATCTGCATCATGTTTTCTAGATTTCTATGACCATAAAGAAATCTTATTACTTTTACCAATTTTTTGTATTTCGAACAAAGATTGTCATAGTTGTGTCAGTGAAAGGTAATGGAACTCTTATAAATAACAATGGCTCGATTTGTTTATTATAATCGCCAGTATTATTAAGCGAAAACAACACATTGAGAAATATAATGGAACAGAACCGGACTACTGACGAAAAGATGTTTAGACCTAAGCTAGTTTTTTATTTATATTACGAAAATATATAGTCTTTTTTTGTTTGCCTTACGGTTATTGCTAGGATTAGAACTATAATTATTATATTGATAAACTAGCACAGTTTTGCAATTATTTCATTGTGAAGAGATAATACAATTTCACAAATTTCCAGCTGAGGTATTTTCCAGATTGACAAACTAAGTACAGGAATAGATTTGTTATGAACAAATAGAGGTAAAAATATTCAACTAAAAAATACGTTTGCAAAGCTTCTTAAAAATATTTATTTTATTGGTGCACCTACAAATACCAAGTCAATTTTGTTAATACTTCAGTTATAAATAAAGGAAACTACTAAAATAGCAAAAGGCAGAATGTGTCAACAATAGAAAACAGAACATAACATTTCAAGTCGAACAATATCGTTTTTAATTCAAAAGACATTTTTTATTATTGGTTATATTAGAATTTTACAGAGTAAGTAAATTTTTTATAATTCCCATTAATTTTTTTTTGAAATATTTTGATTTGCGCTCTCAAATATTTACAAAACTATGAAGCTGTTAAAATTAAAAAAAAATTCATTAGGTCTTACCTGTGTTATGAAGGAACTAAAGCCAAATTTTAGTTTATCAGAAGGAACGCTTTAACAAAGGAACCAAGAGTCTAATTTTGCATCCACAATACCGTGTGTCCATATAGTCCATGTGCACTTTAAAGAATTTATAACAATATTTTTATTAGTGACAGAAATGATCTGTAAAAAAATGTTACAAGGTTTCTTGTATTTAGTTTTGGGAATAACTATTGAATATTTCTTAACTAAAAAATTGGTAGCAAATTTTTTTTTTTCACAATCGATTTGGCTACCATGACTTCAATTGAGGAAAATGCAAACTGTGCCCGTTGGTTTGCTGACCTGAAATCCACTGTTGCCACTGTTGTTGAAAAGCTTATATAAATTTTTTGAAATAAGCTTTAAGTTCATTAAAAAAATTTGTATTAATAAAGAAAAGGATTCTCAATAAATTTAATGTATACGTTTTCTTGGCTAAATTTATGTAAAATGGAGATTTTAAATGTAGATTGATATATTTGCCATCAGAGGCGGAATTTGCAAAAAATTTTATGAGCGATCTTTTTCATAGTCATAGAAAATGCTTAGGCCGATACACTCGCTGCATAAGTATTATTGAAAAATTGTTGATTAATAAATGCAAACTGAGCTGTTGGCAACCGTCGATTTACATTTTTTTTTAAAATAAAAGTTGATAAAGCAGAGGATTGCACTGGTTTTAGGAAGGGCGATCGGCCCCTTCACCCCTCTCTTTTGAATCAGCCATTGCTTGCTATTTAGGACCTAAAAAACTTAGTCGATCGATTCTTCCTACAATATCTTAATATTTTGTGTTTCAGGCAACTTTACTAAAAATATATTTTATTGTATCAAATTGCTGTACTTGTGAAGGACTTTTATCCACTTTACTTATTCATAATCGTAGATTATCTAAGCATCCTGGTTTAAGCATGTATCCATTACCCTATGTTGTTTGCTAATCAGTTATTTCAGCAAATATAATGGAAGTAAAACAAAACATTAAAATCACTATTGCAAAAATTAGCTGCGAATCACTAATAACCAGTAAATCTATATCTCTGTTAATATTTATTTGCACAAAAGTTAGTGCTGGTTTACACTGGCCTATATCCTGGGGGAGATGGGGGAACCCCCCTCGACCCATGAATATAAGAACATTTGTATTTCTTATTGCTTTTCAATTTTGAATCCCCCAAGAAAATTATAAAGATCTATGCACCTGCTCAAGTACTATACTTCCAAAAATTAACACATTTTTACTAATGACATCAAGGGTTTAAAGGCGCCTATACAATGTCCAATCCTCTGTATTTGATATGGAAATTAAGAAACCCAAACTTATTCAATATATTTTCCACTGTGAAGTTCGAGTTCTAGATCTATGGATACACTTGAGCTTAATGAAAATATTGACAACAATGTCAAACTGGTTCTTGTTTAATTAAAAACCAGTTCTTCTTACCAAAATCTGCTTTGATGCTATTGATCTTTTGAGCAAACAGTTTATTTGCGTATCACAAATTATTGAACGAAATTTTAAAACTGTTGGAAATTACCAGAGAATTTATTCAACTACTTAGCAATTCGCGATTTCATAATTGCAGACATGCCGCCAAAAAAAATACATACTAATTCGCTTTCCTAGTCAATAAAATTACCGTCTGTTAGTTTCAAATCGAAGACATCAATATTTTCCATGCCCCCCTGCTAAAAGAAAGAAACACCCATTTGGGTGCAACAATCTCGGCCCTCAGAAATAATACAAGTTCTATAACCTTGAATAGAATAATAAGCTATTAATAATAGCATTAAAATTCCAACTTTGATATATGCTAGTTCTACTCCTTCATTCTTATCTGAAGCAACCTTATAAATATAAAAGCTTTTCTGATAACGTGAGTTTGACCAGTAACAATTGAAGCGACAAGAGAGCAGAGCTCCGCTCCGCGAAAATAATTTTATGATCAAATAATTACCATAAATTATGTATTGTCATAAAAATTTTAGTGCAATTATATATTTTTGGGAAACGTTTACGGCAATTATTTATTTTTGATGCGCGATTATGGCTAATTATTTATTTCGTGAAAAATGTTATTGCAATTATTTATGGTAGGCTAGATGGAACTACAGTACTGGAGATATGTATTCGATCACCTTGCTATTTTGAACTAGAAAAGCACTCGGAGAGCGCAGACCTCCGCCACGCAGCTTGTGTCTACCGGATCAGCACCAAAATTTAATGGATTTCCCTTGGGCGGAGAAGCACCTCTGGTAAAAATTTGAAGTCAATCCATCCATTACTTTTTCCGTAAAGTTGCTAACAGACAAACAGAAACAAACAAACCAAACCCTACCAAAAACATAATCTCCTTGGCGGAGGTAATAAATATTGAACATTGATTGGATAGCGTGTGCCTAAGATTATAACTAAGTGTTACTTGATTGAGAAAGAAAAATCTGTATGTCTAATACCATAAAATATGTAGAAGAACAATTGGCTATTGATTTTAAAATTTGGTAGGGTGTTCCTTTGAGCGAATAACAGCTTCTATGCGATCACGGAGTGAAGAAAAGTCTTTTAATAAAGCTGTTGGGAATTGCGTAAAATTCTTTCTTTATTGCTCTCTACAGACCGTCTTCAGCGTGAAAAGTATGCTGTCCAAATGATATTTGACCTCTTTTCACATATTTTCAAAAATATTAAGGTCTGGAGATTGGCCAGGCCAGTCAGCAAGGATAGCAACCCCGTTATTGTGTAAGAAGTTTTTCATTTCCTTTGAGGTATGACATGGAGCACTATCCTGCTTATATATTGAATCACTTGTAAAGAGTGGCAAGAGTTCCTTTTCTAGAATCCTAGCATATTAAGAGCTTCGGAGAGTACCAGTGATGTGAACAATCTTGCGGAAACCACAGTTCAATATTGCACCCCATGCCACTACAGATTTCCCAACATACTTCATGGTTCCCCAGTAAATTAATTCAAGAATCTAAACGTCTGCCAAGTTGTCGCTTTATCAACATTCTTTTTGATGATTATAGCTTAAATCTTGAATCATCTGAAAATATAATATTTGACCAATTTTCAGATGAATTGTCTCACAATTGCTATCACGAGGTGACCATCAGCCCATTTCTTGCAATTTTCCTATGAAGTCTCCCTGGGATTTTACTTTGAAAGGCACACGGAGCTGATTGAGAGGTTTTGGAGGTCTTTTTTTGGTCTTCCGGACTTTGGATTGGGGCAAAGATGTTTTCAGAAGTGAGACGTCTGATGATATCCCTAACAGTACTTCGAGGTCGTTCTAAAAGTCGGACTATATTACTTTGACTAATCCCTTCCAAATGCTTGGAGATAATCAACTCGCGGATGACAAGAGCTACGTAACCAGGCATCATATATGGTGAAGAAAGACTGTTATTAGATATTTTCAATATAAATTTCATGGACCTATTTAGGGGGGGGGNCCCCCCCCCCCCCCTCGACGATAGTATATAATTTAGATTTTTTTCTTGGAAAATTTTCTCTAACTGCCATTTTCACACAGTTGCAAATAATTTTTGTGGTTCAAGTTACAAACATTTTTTCCATTTGTTTTCCATTTTCCACACATAACATAAGCTTTCTCCAATGGGAATACCAGTTGAAAAATAGAGCGGGAATATTATGTTGTTAAAATATACAATAGATTGCGCGCAATTTGAATATTTCTTAATGCTGTATGGCCAATTATTTTTTGCGTTACCATATGGCAACGCTAGGATAATTCAGGTTAAGGACATCAAGTATAGCTGTACTAACCTTATTATTTCTTAACTTGTTTTTATGCATCAATTTAATTTTATAATTTAACCGCAACTTTAAATACCTAGTGCTAAACACCTCTTTCTGCTTTAGCTGTACTGAAAACATAAGGTAAGTACGAGAATGGTATCATTTGGGTTGGTAATTAATGAAATTTACTTTTTTACTTATATACACAGAGCTGATTTCAAACTTGTACCCGTTTTATGCTGACAAGTAATTGACATTTTTATTATTTTCGATTGTGAAGACATCATGTCGGGTGCCCCAGGTCCACCAACGAAAAAGTTGAAGTTGAAGCAATCAACATTGAGTTTCTCTCCTTCACCTGTTTGCATGCAACAATCCATGGCACCTGTCCCCCAACCAACGCTCTCACCTGCGGATGTGTTTGTGACACCTCAATCGCAATCTGCGCAAGTTGGCAACGAGACACCCACGTCAACGGGATCATATGAGCAACCAGAGTATGACATTGGACTGTTTTTGAGTGAAAAGTGTCCAGACACACTAATGAGATATATAATTTCGACTATTTGGACAGCCCCTCCAGGTTTCGTCTGGCCACATGGCAACAAGCAGTATGGCGAAAAAACATTCAAGAGACACCTTTCACAGCTGCAAATTAACAGCAATCCTCATTTCGCATACAGCATGAGCAAAGAGGGTTTGTTCTGCAAGTTTTGCGTTGTTGTTCAGCCTTTAGAAACAGACAAGTGAACACTGGGAAAACTTGTGACCAAACTGCTCCAACAGTATGACAGACTCACAGATCAGACTGGCGATTTTGTGAAACACTTAAACTTGGAATGTCACAAATTTGCTGAGACACACTGCAAACTCTTTGTACAAGACTTCGACGACAATACCAACATTTACAGCAAAATTGACACGCATCACCAGAGAATGTGCCAAGCCAATCGAAATGCCCTCAAACCAGTGATTAAAACAGTCATATTCTGCGGTCAAAATAATGTCGCTCTTCAGGGAAACAATGATTTTGGACCATTTGTGTTGGGTCAAAACATACACCGAGAAGGTCTGTTCAGGAGACTGCTCAAGTTCCGAGTTGACTCCGGCAACACTGAACTCAAGCAGCATCTGACAACTACTGCCAAGAATGCTTTGTACACAAGTCCTCAAATCCAAAACGGCCTCATCTCCTGCATTGGTGCACAAATTCAGGATTCAATACTGACACGGGTCAAGCGTGGTCGGTACTACACAATCCTTGCAGATGAGACCACANTAACTTGTTTTTATGCATCAATTTAATTTTATAATTTAACCGCAACTTTAAATACCTAGTGCTAAACACCTCTTTCT
>CABFPE010000627.1:332284-352871 GCA_900660155.1 Hofstenia miamia | reverse complement strand
ATAAAAAGTCGTCGTAACTTATGGGACATACTGTATATAAATATATATATATATATATATATATATATATAAGGTGTTCGGAAAATGCAAATTGTCACGTTTTTTCTAATTATCTTTTTAATATTTTCTCTAAAACCAAATATATTGTTGAGATACCTTTTAGAAAAAATTACATTTATTATTCACTTTTATTTCAATAAAACATTATGAATAAACTACAATTATGTAAAATTTATTAAATTTCTAACTTTGGATATACATTTGCACATATATATTGCAATATTTTACTATTGCTACGTGACGTATTGATCTCTTTTGAAGCATTAAAAATCCCAGAAAATAATTTTTATGTAAAAAATTGAGCAAATTTATACCTAAAATTGGAGCAGTTAATTATTTGCGTTTCATTGACAAATTGTTGTTCTAGTTTTTCCAAGGGATGGTGTCATTGAATGCTTCACTGGATAACCTAACTTTTTTCAGAAATTTACTTTTGTATGTTGATATTCTTCACATTTGCTGAACAATTTGAATTTTTTAAGAATTTTTTATATTATATTCACAAAGACCATTTTCAAAATTTTAAATATGTTAAGGTTGCACGAAAGCATAAATAGAATGTTTAACTTGTCATTGACAACAATGTATGACATTCAGAAATTCAATACAGATACAAAGTTAATAGAGTCATAGACTACGCGATTAATCGCGTAATCCCCGATAGAGTTTGAATTACAATCACCAAAGTATATACACTGTATTTCTAAATCTGTTGTATATATTCAATTTTGTAAATATATTTTTTGTAAATTTTTTAAACATCATTTTTATGAGGTTGTCAAGTAATATGGAAGATTGTGCGCAAAAGATAGCTAAATATAATTTATTGAAGATTAATAAAATTCAGTTTTGAAATTACACAACATCACGTTGGAGACCAGTGGAATATTATGAACGTATTCCTCCAAATAATTCTATACATCTTATTGCTGAAATATCCTTACTCTTTCATCTCGTTTGAATAATTGCAAATACTTGATGAGGAATTTTTACATTAAGTTTTAAATCAAATCTTTTCTAAATCTGCACAAACTAAAACAGCACTCTATAGTTATTGCTGCCCTGGTCTGTTTTAAATAGATCATTAATCACTTGCTCTTTCCAATGAATTTATGTTATATTGAAATTTTAAGTATTGCTAATTCGTAAGCATACCTATTATAAATTCTAAAAATATATCAAGACTCGAACTTGTTTGTTTAAAAATATTTAACATTTCACGTTTTAGAATCAAATCCATTATAAAAATTCTAGATTTGGTAAAGGAAATATTTCCTTAAATAGAACTGCAACGATAGTTGCAACTTTATATTGTAAATTTCTTTGAACCAGATTAGCTAATCACAAACACATACAATTGAGTTCAAAAAAAATGTCTATAAATATTGATAATATTCATATCAAAGTAAAGATATTGGGGTTTTTCATCACTAAATTACAGTAATATTTATTTATTGCAAAATTTTTGTGGATTGGCCAAATTTCTCAGCAAAACTACTAATCAAAATGTAGATTAGTTTTCATGTGTTGCATATTTTATTCTTAGATGGAAGAATTTTCGATTGTGGGCCCAGCCTTTGTTAAAATTTTTAATAGCTTGTGGCGTTGGACTTTATTTGTTGAAAAATTAAATTGGGTAAAAATGTGATATAAAAATTAAGTGTTCAAATTTAGATCTCCTTGTTAAGTATTAATGAGTACATCCCTGAGTACCTCACTCAGCAAGGCTTCTTTGGGTACTGGTGCATATTTAATTCCTGGAAAACTCCTGCGTGATTTTGCAAGCGAATTATAACCGCATGTTCTCCAGTTCAGACATATTTTAAGCACTTCAATTTTTCCGGACAATTGGAAAATTTCTCGTGTCACCCCCATTCATAAAAGCGGATCATGATCAGACATTACAAGGTATCGACAATTCAGCATTTTGCCCAAGCTTTCTCTTGTTTTTGAGAGTGTTTTGTTTCATAAACAATTTCCGCTGATTAGAAGCAAAATTTCTCCGAAACAGTTTGGGTTCATGAATAGGTGTTCTACACTGCTTCAGCTTTTGCTTTATTTGGAAGAATCATATAGATCTATTGACGAAAATAGGCCTATACATACGCTTTATCTAGATATGGCCAAAGCTTTTGACAAAGTTCCTCACAACTTATTGTTACAAAAATTGCGCGAGTTTGTAGTTGGTGGTAAAGTACTAAAACTTATCGCGTCTTACTTAAGGAACCGTAGACAGTTCGTTACAATAAACGGGATAAATACGATTTTAGTGGATGAAGAAAGTGGAGTTCCACAGGGGTCCATCTTGGGTCCCATGTTGTTTTTAATGTTTATAAATGATTTGCCCTCGCTTTGCACCAATTGTACAACTTTTTTGTTTGCTGATGACGCAAAAATGTTTTCAAACTTCATAGAACACATTTCCCAAGACTGTCAAAGAGTGATTGATTGGTGTATTTCGAATTTTATGGTTTCCAATTCTAACAAAACTGTGCTATTTTCAAATAGGGAGACTGCTTTTGTTGATTTTCAAGGAGCACAAGTTAATACAAATCATAAAGTAAAGGACCTGGGAGTTATTATTACTTCTAATCTTACCTGGAAGTCTCATATTCAGTCCAAATTTAATGCTGCAAATTATATCCTTTTGAGGTTGAAACGTTGTACTCGTTATTCTACGCCTATTACTAAAAAGTTAACCTTTACAGATCATATATTCTATCAACTCTGATTTATTGTTCTTCTGTTTGGCATGCCAATGTCAGCAACTTATTATGTTTGGAGAAATTACAATCCCGGGTTTCAAAGTGGATTATTGGATTCTCAATGGACTACCGCGATCGTTTGCTAAAATTGAATCTTTTACCAATATCCCTTTTATTGCAATTTAATGATATCCTTTAATTCAATAAACTAGTAACTGGTATATATGATGTTGACGTTTGGAAATATGTCAGCATTGCAGAAAATTCACGACCTGGTTTACGTAGTAGTAATAGACTCAAATTTACTTTACAAAAAACTCGTTTGAAAGGAACAGAAAATTCTTTTTTCACAAGAACTGTTTTTGCTACGTGAACTGTCTCCAAGCCAAGTATAATTTCTCAATTTATGAAAGACCTCGATTTTTTAAACAAACGTTAACGGTGCTATTTTTCAATTTTTTACATGATTATTATTCTCGGGAAGGTTGCAGCCGTTTTATATTTTGTTCTTGTCTTGATTGTAAATGCAAACTCTTATGAATATTTTGTAGTCTCAAACATGACTAAATAAAGTCTTTTAGTAGTAGTAGTAGTAGTAGTAGTATTTATTAATCCAACACTGTTTGTTTTCATTAGGATTCCATTTAGTTTTTATTGAAAAAAACATATTAAGCTTCAAACTTTATTGAATATCAAGTTTGTGTAGACATCTTGCTAATTCAATGCTGATTTAATTTCTCTAAATTGTTTTGATTGTAGAAAATACCATAGTTTTTGATTCTCAATTAACTTTAATTCTTGTAAAGAATTAACTATTTGCATTTTTCAACTTCTTTTTTTCTTGATGCAATGATGTGGAGCTTTCTATAATACTCTATAAAGCGATGTACTAATGTATTAGAAATAGATTGTAATCACTAAACAACAAAGAAGGCTAGTCTTTTATATGTATCAATTTATATGAAAACATTATTTATAGTAGTCAGCAGCATCTATTGTTTTCAGGCTTGAAGTCGTGCGAATTTTTCTGATCATAACCCACACCACAAGAATTGTCTAGAAATCCACACTACAAGTCCACACCATCTTTTGCTGATTTATTGAAAATCATAGACTCCCATACAATGGGCTCGATACTTCTTCGAGGCTTGGATTAAATCAAGTCATAATTACATAATAGCCTTTTTAGAACATAAAATATTTTAAACACATTTTTAGCAATATAATGATTTTCAAAAATAGTCATATATACGAAATCATGCCCTTGCTAAGATCCATAGTTTACATTGCTTCTATTCTGTGCTGACAGTTCAATTTCCAACTATTCAAAAAGTCATAATATATTGCTAATGTTGAAAATCTGGCAAAAATATATGACATTTTTTACACTATGAAAAAATTATATATATACAGGTTATGTCGAAAGTAACTTGACTTTTAAACTAACTAAAAAATTCAACCAATCACAGAAAAGATGATGAAAGATTTCGTCATTTTATAGCTATATAAAGGGAAGTTACGTAATGCATAACCATTTTGTTATTTTTCCAGTACTTTTTAACTTTAGACATGGATTTTAGACACTAGACTGGAAATAGTAAAACTAAGCTATAAAATGGAGACACTGTGCAACAACGGCATTACGTGCATACAAAACAGCACACCACCTCCTCAAAGACAATTTTTATATTACAGCTGTCACTAACATGATAAGAAAATTTGAAAAGACAATATCCTTGCAAAATGCTGCTAAATCAGGGAGACCATTGCTCCAAGAAGACCGGAAACCAATGGTAATGAGTGCGATGAAATCTCTGCAAGATACAAATGTGCATGGCAATGCAAGTTCTTCTTCTATTCAGGCGCGCAGCCAGGATTTCGTTTCGGTATGGGCACAAAATAGATTTTTTAATTTTGAACGTTGATAAAATTAAATTTTTGATACCTATGCTTTTTTTATTTAACTGTTAAAAATCTATTGTTAAATTGAACAAGAATAACGCATACAAAAGATATAATTTTCAAAACTTTGACAAGTCAGCATTCATAATTCAAACGTAGTTCACTGTAATAAAAAATTCAATCTTCTATTGCTCTTTAGAGCGAGCTCATCTAGCACATCTTTAGCGTCCAATTCAAGGTCACGCTTAATTGATAAATGCGCTAACCCATTTAACCTTTCCTGTCCCATTGTAAAACGAGTGTATGTCTTTAGCCTTCTTAACAGTGTATGTC
The DNA here is from genome assembly GCA_900660155.1 of Hofstenia miamia. Taxonomy (NCBI): domain Eukaryota; kingdom Metazoa; phylum Xenacoelomorpha; order Acoela; family Hofsteniidae; genus Hofstenia; species Hofstenia miamia. Next base: position 347,871 of record CABFPE010000627.1, on the reverse strand, counting down.
AAACAAATTATATTATATGAAACATATTTGAATTATTTTATAATTATATTCACTATATATCGATATAGACATAGTATTCACTGAAAATAGAAAANTATATATATATATTAGTAAAATATTTAAAGACAAGAAAACATGTTTTCTTCCCTTTCAATTTTATGGAACAAAGTAACGTCATAATCTTAAACAATATATTAAAATATATTCTTTTCTTGCGCATTAGAAACAACTAAATTATTAAATCATAGTAGAATGCTTAAAAATAATATTTAAAAACTCCTTAAAATATCAAGAGTGTTGACATTTTTTATCAATGAGAAAGTATAACTTCTAAAAGTAATTTTAAACCTTAATTGGTTTTATAATTTTAAACCTTAATTGGTTTTCAAGCTTTCTGCTAAATGATTCACACTAACATTACTTAAAGTTTATGAATGAATTCAAATGGATGTTCTTCCTTGTTTGTTTTAACAGATCTCTCCTGCTGTAAAACTTTATATTTTAATCTTTTCATACATTAATGAACTCTATTAAACATGATTAATTAGAAGGGGGGCATTAATAATAACTTCTTAAATTTGAATTTCATAAAGTAAAAGTGAATTTCATAAGACATAATTTCGCAAATTACCACTTTCATATAATTACAATTACGTATTTCACATTTCATATTAGCTATAAAGAGGTATTTATAACAAACATTTTTCATGAGAGGTTAATTTTTGTGGCTGAGTTCGCGTATTTTTTTAAAGGGAGAATCCTTAAAACCTGTCTTCAGATTTTCTATAGTAAATGTTTTTCCTACCTCGGGCTTTTAAATTTAATTTTTCATATGCTATGTTTTTTTATGGTAATTGTAATTTCAAGAACTGTACAATCCTATATTCTACACATCCTTTTCTCTCATGTTATTCATTGTATTTTTATCGTGGTAGATTTAATAGAATTCCTTAGCAAAAAATCTGCTTTTGAAAACTGTAGTAGTGAAGCATTTACATTACAATTTCTAATTTTGTTTAGTAATTTTTTGTTATTCACAGTAAAATACTACAAAATATTAATGTTTGTTTTGATGCATATGTGTTTCAATGCTGTAATAATTCTATGATTTTGTAATTTAATTCGAACAAAATTGCTGCTATGATCATGTCATTTAGAAAACGTAGTCTATATTTCCTCAGCACAGCTTTGAATAGAAGAGTAGATGAAATTTATACCTGATAATTTTACTTATTTATTTATCCTTGTTTTTTTCTTTTAGTATATGTTTCTGCTGCGGAGAATCGTTTGAAGTGTACGAAATTAAATTAAATAATATATACAATGTTTAGTTTATTCTCTATGAATTTAGATAGGTAAACAATTATGCTACTGGAAATTACATTGAAATCTTTGTCTAAGTTAACTTAAACCTAAGTAGCAAGCATTTTCTGACAATCAATGATCAGGCGCGCAGCCAGGATTTCGTTTTGGTATGGGCACAAAATAGATTTTTTTAATTTTGAACGTTGATAAAATTAAATTTTTGATACCTATGCTTTTTTATTTAACTGTTAAAAATCTATTGTTAAATTGAACAAGAATAACGCATACAAAAGATATAATTTTCAAAACTTGACAAGTCAACATTCATAATTCAAACGTAGTTCACTGTAATAAAAAATTCAATCTTCGATTGCTCTTTAGAGCGAGCTCATCTAGCACATCTTTAGCATCCAATTCAAGGTCACGGTTAATTGATAAATGCGCTAACCCATTTAACCTTTCCTGTCCCATTGTACAACGAGTGTATGTCTTTAGCCTTCTTAACAGTGTATGTCAAACAAATTATATTATATGAAACATATTTGAATTAATTTATAATTATATTCACTATATATCGATATAGACATAGTATTCACTGAAAATAGAAAAGAATTTTATTGCCTTATAAAAAAATTCCTTGACAAAAATTAAATTGACAAACATGAAAAAGGGCTGGGGTGAATTGTCGTGGGATAAATTTTATCCCTTTCAGTGGAAGAAACAGTGTGATATCAATGTCAACTCAAGCATTAAAGCATTTTTAACTTTTGTTCAGAATTTTTTTTGTCCTTCAATTCCGGGAGTGGCACGTGCCCAGTGTGCCCCCCCATTGGCTGCGCCACTGCTTCTATTGCATATTGCTGCACCTACTACAATTCCGAAGAAAAGTGTTTGTCGAATTCTTAAAGCATGTTTTATGGGGACATATAAACTTGCATCAAACTATCACTGAATCACACTATCATTATCATCATCTCAAATTTGCACAATGGGTTTTAGCTAATGCTAATTTGGTCAATAATGTGCTTTGGTCAGATGAGGCCTATTTTTCTATGGATGGAATGGTCAACCGTCATAATTGTACCATATGGGCGTCTGAGAACCCTTGGCAAGTAATAACAGAAAGCTTATGTGTGTGGATGGCATTCAGTGCAAATTATGTGCTAAAGCCATTTTTCTTTCCGGGTAGAGTAAATCAGGATAATTACACCAGTATGCTCCGTTACCATATGTTTCCACAACTAAGACAGAAACAAAAAATGCAGTCTGTTAATTTCAGCATGACAGTGCGCCACCACACTCTCCAAACAAGCCTGGGATTTCATCAGCACTCAGTTGCCAACTGAGCGCGTTATTGGCAGAGTTTTTGGTCATGCATTTTCTCCTAGATCACCTGACCTGAGTCCACTTGACTTTTATTTGTGGTCTACTCTAAAGTCACGGGTATATCATACACACATTCCAACAAACCAGGATGATTTAAAAAGGAGGATCATACAAGAAGTTGATTCACTTAACATTGATGAATTACATCGAGCTGTCCAGAATATGATACCAAGATGTGAACTTACTATTGAGCAGAATGGAGGAATATTTGAACATTTGTTTTAATATATCTGTAATTCCCCTTATTATAGTTTGTTTATTTACATATATTATTTTTTGGCTCTATATAAATAAAAAGTTACTGTAATTTGGAAAGTCATCTACCTTTGACACACCCTGTATGTATATATACATTAATACAATGAGGACTATTAAAATGCAGGCTAAGTTTAATTTCACATCGATATCAATTCAAGAATATAATTTTTTGAAATCAATTGAATTTATAAATCCGGTGGGTTCTAAGGATTACACACAAAAAAGGATAAGGGTAGCACATTTAAAATAATCTAAATATTATTTAATTTTCTTTAGTTAACACATATTCTCATTATAAAAACAGTTTCTTAAAGTTTATTAGGTAATGTATGATAAACCAAAGTAAGTGGGTATAACGAAAAAATTTATCTTAGTTGATTACCAGGCATATAACTTAATTCTGCATCATGTATTCACATCTACATCCATATGAGGTAACATTCTACGATATACGTGGAGAATAATATAGATTTAATTTACAATTTAAGTTGCAAAAAACATTTTTGAATAAAAATAATTAAATTACAATTTAAACGAAATTTATACTTATTTTATATTATGGCTACATATTAAAATGAAACGATTTCTACAATGACTGCAAGGAATGCATTATGAATAAGAAAGATTAAATGTTTCTAGGCAGAAAGAACGCACTCAAAAGCCTATAAACAAATTATTCAAGGCAATTTTCGGAATTAAGCATTTACGACATTGTTTAACATCATCTTATAATTAGAATGAGAACGTTAAATATTCATTAAGTTTTTTGTTAAGGGTTTGAACCAATTTGGAACTCTTAAAAAATGTATAACGTAGTTTATTATGTTATGTGTTGACAAAGTCTGTAAACCAAGGTAGCTAAAAGGTTTCATAAATTTTAATGCTAAGCTATACAAAATGTTGAAAATAAATTTGAAGCATTAAAGCGTTGATCAATTACGTCATTGCATTTATTTCAACAATTTACTTTCAAATGTAACTAAGATTATCACACAAAAATATTGATCTGAGAATGCATTCAAACTCGATTTGCTTGAAAATGAAGTCATAAAACTTCATTTTCAAATTGTAAATAGCACCTGTACTATAAATTCAAATACCGTAATTATGCTGGAGATTCAATTAAAGTTTACGCTATGCCTTTCGTACAAGGCAATTTTTATGTTACAAAAGAGCTTAAAATATTTATATTATTAGGCTTTCGTGTTTGTATTCTTGATGAACACCTAAAATTGGCTCAAACTATTTTGGAAAATAACTTCATTTGAATTTAGTAAAAAAGTCCATAAGTGAACTATGGAATTATAGCACAATCAAATGTAAAATGAACATAATAGAAAAATTTAACAAATGATTTATTGAACACCCTCAATCCAGATATCAAAGAAGAACCAAATTTAAATAAATTTAAAGAATATATAAGAATTCTATTAAAGAAAGGAAGACCTAAATTTTTTGAAAATTATAGAATATAGTCAATAAAAAATAGCTAATATAAAATCAGAACCAACAACTTAAATAGCCAAGAACAATAAACTTTCGAAACCAAGAAAATCATAAGGTTTTCTGCAACCAAATTAATTTGCATACTATTATACTATAAAATTCTGTATAATTGTCAATAACTTTATTTTAAAAAACAAAGAAATTAAAAAACAAATAGCTTACCTGCATTCCACGAAGGTACTTTTGAATAGTGATTGATGAATTTCTTTGAGAATTGAAACGTCTGCGGGCCTAATTCAAAAATATTCTTTATTATTGAAAAATTGTTGAAAAAATCAAAGAAAATGTTTTCGTGATGATTTTTAATTATTTATTGATTATTTATTTCCTGGTTTGCAGCACTCTTGAAGAATCAATACACTGCAAGAACAATTATTCATTACTGCTAAATTTAATTACTTGATAATAAAAACTTGTATTTGTTTGTAGATTGTGAGAATATTTAGCTTTCATTTTCTTAATATTTACTGAAGTTATATAACAAGTTTTTTATGGTAACATAGTATTCAGTTGTACTCAGAGATGGGCATGGGTCAAAAATTTAGGTCCGAGCTCTTACCGGTCCAAGAAACTTAATACCCGTGCTAAATCCAGCCCAGAGCATTTAAATTCATACCAAATCTTTCAATTGTATGTCCATTTTATAATACTTATCAACAAAAGTTCCATTAATTTGTTGGTTCACTCAAACAAAATTTGGTATGATGGACACTTTAAATAAAATCTAAGGACTGAAATTGAAAATTCAACATTGAAATTTAGAAAACTACACTATGCTAATGTAAAATTTCCAAAATTTAAATTTTATTTTTGAAATTTATAATTATAGCTTATATAAAATTCAATGTATTTGCGTGCTCTTTTTCGGTATAGTCAGTTTTTTTAAAATTCGGCCCACCTTTTCCATTTCCTCGGCCCAAGCACGCCCATGTCCATCTTTGGTTGTACTCCACAATGGAGAATTATAATTATCATGTCGTTGAATTTCAAAGTCATTCTTAAACATATAATAAAGCAATTCAAAAGATTTTGTTGATGTTTTCCTTACAAATAACTAAAAGTCGATTCCATAGAACAAAAACTGTTGTGTATTACGCTGTTGTGTCTTGCATTTTACCTGTTAAGAAAATTTGGTCAAAATATAATATAAAAATACAATACTTCAATATATTTATTTAGAAGTACAGCCCTGCAGTTAGCTTAATCTATAAATATTTACTAAGACTACTGCAAATTTACCATAGAATCTATAAATATTTATACATTCTAAGTCATAATATTCCGTACACTTGCAGTAGTCAACAAAAATGTTAACAATGAGAAGTTGGTTGGAAAGCCCAGAATTGAAAGACTCTTCCTATATCTCGGGAATGAAATTTTATAATTTTCCAATTTTTTTACAGAAAAAGCCGACAATCAAAGTGATTCTAGTTGATCTAAATTTTTACAAGGATGTTTTTCCAATCACAATTACGGTCAGGGAAATAGGTTAGAAAGTTGAGAATATAGGTAGTCATCATTTTCCATAAAATTCAGTGATTCTTTTGACATATGGAATGGAGTATCACCTTGTTGAAAAATAAAGCATTCTGGGATATTTGAGTGGACGGTTTGCTCCAAAATATTATTATATTCTTCAGAATTCCTTGATCTTCAGATCAATATCGAAGGCGAATTAAGCGTATAATTACTAGTTAAATAATTAGACAGTAACTATTTTTGTATCAATCAGCTTACGTACAAATTGAAATTTGTATGTGCAAGGTTTCACAGAATACTCGTCCGAATTAATCTAATAAATATTCTTCTTCCATTATTCCAATCAATTTCCTAAAGGAATCCAGCATATGTCTCAACTTGCCTTTCCGTCGTTTGTCAAGAAGCGGTTTTGGTCAACTAAATAGCTACATTTCGCTGAGATAAACACAAGTGTTTCAGGATTGAAGGTTCATCAATCGCTCCATCGTCATTCAACTCAAATGGTTGTCAAATAAAATATATCTGTGATATCAGTCACAGGAGCATTCTAGAACCATAACTTGTTTTGACAGGACTCACCAAAGAATTGAAAGGAAAATGCTTCAGCACATTCAGCATACTATACTACTCTTTGGAACCTTTTTGAAATTTCACGCACCGATTTTATCTCATCAGCAAGGAATACAGGAATTCTCTTCATTTGGTGTTGGCATTTTTACGCAAAAAAATTATTAGAATGAAATTAAAATAATTCTACAAATACGCAATGAAAACTTGTTCACAATTAAGCGTTGAATAAACTTGGCAGACGGTTAAACAACCCGCTACATTTAATTTTCACTTCACCTCACAATTCAAAAATTGTCCTTAATATTATGACAGACTCCTTGTCTTCAAAGGCAAACAAATATATTTACCACAAAACCTCGCCAGTTGCTGGAAACTACAATGGAGCTTTTCTTCATTTCGCTAAATTTTTTTTGGGCAATGAATCTTCTCCATGATGTTTGTACAATAATAATAATATCGTTTAATTTGACACGGCGAATTTCTTCCAACTTTGTAATCTAAAATTTAAATGTTATAAATTAATAAATATATATTCATTGTCCCATCAAAATCTGAAATTGTAAATTAGCGGCTGAAATTTTACTCATGGCTGCAAAATTTCAATTGTACAATTTTCCATCAATTTAAATCGGCATGCACAATTTAAAATGTGCGAATTAAATAATGTCGCACTCCGATATAATGTAGTTGGGTAATTATGTTAATGTTAGTACTGTAGGCGTAGACCAACATTAGGAAATCAAACAATATCATACTACGTTATAAAATGGTTTAGAAAACGTTTAGAGAGACGTTTTACAATGTCATTGCAGAACACTAGATGCAAATCAACAACGTTTACCAATGGTGTTTTACAAGGCGTTTAGAATATGTAAATTAAGACATCTTAAAACGTGTTATGCCAAAATAAAACGGATATAGAACGTTTACTGGAGATGCCGCAGATAACCTAATTTAATATTTAAGCATTACACGAAATATTTCTTTCTATGAAATATTGCTGTAGCGCGATTGCTTACGAAAATTGATTTCGAGTGGTATCTTAATGCCATAAAAATATTTTTATCGATTGCTCTAAATTAGCCTGCATTTTAATGCTGTCACGAAATCTTTCTGCATCGTGAAGCGGTACGCATTCTCGTGCTCCTTTTTCTTCAAAAGAGATGTTTGTTAAATTTTGGGGCAATTTGCATTTTATTCGCCCATATATTTGTTGAGAATGCATGAGAAAAGCAGCACTACAATGCGTACTGCTTCACGGTGCAGAAAGATTTTGTGACGGTATAAAAATTCAGGCTAATTTAGAGCAATCGATAAAAATATTTTTATGGCATTAAGATACCACTCGAAATCAATTTTCGTACGCCATCGTGCGACAGACATATTTCGTAGCAAGAAATATTTCTTTTAATGGTGTTCTTAGCAAGAGATTGAACATTATTTTTTACACACATACATAATTTTTTCAAAATGCTGCTTGCACATCGGCTGCATCGTGGAATCGGGTTGAGATTTTTAAACCAGACGCGAACCCGAATAACAATTTTAACCAAATTCAAAAAAAAAATCAAGTATTAAATTGATAAAAATTATAATTTATTAAAGGTGCACACAAAATTTAAATTTTGTTGATGTTATGAAAATGAATTTAGTATTTCTAAGGCTTCTATGGTGTCAGCTGCCAGTGAGGAGCGTCTTTCAGTCACTGTAAGCGCACAAGAAGAGTAGTCTCGCTCAGATCGACAAGGTCTCTCTTTTAAAAAATTGAGATGGAAATCTTCTAATTTCAGATGTATGATAAATTGTCTGTAAATCCAAAACAGAAATTTTTATTACTGCAATAATTTTGGAAAATACCTTTTATTAAACCTCACGAATCACGTCTTAAGACATTTATATATAATTTAAATAGAAAACTAAAGAAACCAAGAATTATACCAATTTTCAATTCGGAAAAAACATCAGATTAAATTCGTAACAAAGATCTAATTTAAAAACCTTTGGTTTCATCAATTGTTTATAAATATAATTGTCAGAAGTGTGACAGCTTCTACATTGGTGAAACCAAAAGACATTTGAAGACACGAATTCAAGAACATCTCTATTGACACTTAATATCCGAAATTTATATGCACTCAAAAATACATAAAGCATCAACATCTGACTTTTATATTTTAATGAAACACAAATGCACCAAGATCGCAGAATCAATTTATATTAAGGAAGAGAAACCTAATTTAAATACTAAATGTCATCAAACTCTTCACTTGTTTTAGTTTAATTAATTAATGATTTGTAAATTTATATTTTACCACCAAATAATTTTTGTTTTTGACTGACGATGGTACAGTAAGTACCGAAAGTACTCTCAATTAAAATGTTCGTTGTTTTTTTTCATAAAATGATAAAGAAGCTTAGTATTAAAACAACATATATATATATATATATATATGCCTGAAAAATGTAAATACCGTTTGTGGATTTTCAATGAAAAGTTTTGTTTTCCCCATACCATATTCTTGAGATTTAATTCCAACTGTCTTTAAAATTATGAGGCAGCCCTCCTTAGAACTCCCACTGAAAACTGGCCAAGTTTCATCTGCCAACATTTTATAGCGTTGAAGAAGCTGCCCGTAGCTTTGTCGATAGGCAAATCCAGCGCGTCTCACTTTCACATTTTCGACTAATCTAAACAGGATGAATATTTTTAAACCGGCTTAGGCAAATGTCAGTTATAATTCTAGTCATTATTTGAACAGTGAGAATATTCTATAAATTGGATGTTTCTTAGAGTAGACTGGTGTGTATCTGTCCGATTTTTTATTTATTGTATAAAACGGAGTGTACATTTTGTTTATATTCATTGAACGGTTTATTTTAAACAAGGGAAATATGCTTACCCAAGGTACCTCACTTGCTTCTCAACCTGCTCCCAGTTGAACTCGTGAGCGGTTTTTGTTTCATTAGGTTTAATGCAGCGTATGTAATGAGGAGTTTTCGCTTTTAAGGAAGCAATGAGTTGATGCATTGAGTGTTTGAATTTAGTTCCAGCACAAATCACCATCTTCTGGCCTGGACGTTTCGTTTTCTGTAGTTCATTGTTTTCGCTTTCTTTCAAATTAAACATCTCTTTTACAACCCAGTGATTGCTGAGACTGATTGCGTTTATTAAATCGATGTACAATGTATCTTTATTTTTATTAACAAAACCCTTTATGTTATAGTTCACCTAAAATAGACCAACAAAAATTTGAGCACAATGTATTTCCCATTAAAAAAATCAAATACATTAATAATATATAAATGCAAACACAAAAAACCATTAATATTTAAAATTTTACTTTCAAAAATGTTGTTGGCTTTCATAAAAGAGTAAGATTATCTCTTGCAAAAAAACTTACCGTTCCTGCATAATGTCTGACTCCAAAAGTATTAATGGGATCTTTATTAGGTCTCCACTTTTGATAAGGATGTCTCGTAGCAAATGTTTCATCTAGTTTTAATAGGAATTGATCGTCCTTGATACTGTTCAGCATACACTGCTCTTCCAACATTGCAAGAATGTTAAATCTATCCTAATGTATAATCTTAACTTACTCGAGTAATGTTGCATAGATTGTACAAAAACATCCTCATTATCGCTTTCATTTCACTTTCCTACCAATAAATTGATCATATTCTGGTCAAAAACTTTTGAACAATTGTCAAAAGGTAGTATGGGGTCAAAAAATATTTAAAAAATTGCAATGTTCGAATAAGCTTCTGCGGGGAGGAGGCCTGGCTTAAATGGGGCTGAGCCTTGCTCTCCGGCAATCGTAGCAACGCCACTGGTCACAATATCAAAAAAACCTATCTTTGCATATGTTTTTATGTAAGAATTAATAATTTTGTTAAGTAGAGTTATCAATTTAGAAAGCGCAATTTATTTAATGTAAAGTACATTATTCCTCCGCAATAATTTAATGAGATTATATTAATGAACTTACAGGAGATTTTCCACCTTCTATCATTTCACAAACATCTGTGTTATCTTTGTACGTAATGTTTTTCCAATCGAGTCCCTAAATCAGAATTGGTAGATATATGAAAAGTTTTCAAACTATACTTCTCGAATATATTCATTTTGCTCTTCCTTCAGAGTCACTTCAACGAAGTACTGTTGTAATTTTTCATTGCAGTAGTTTATAATGAACTGTTCAAAGCTGTTTTCCTAAATTTCAGTAATTAGAGTAAAAAAAAATAAATTTTAAACTCAAAATAGCATTTAGAATTACCAATCTATACAAGTTTGTAAAGGAAATAAATTGAAGTCCCTTTTGCAAAATTTATTATTATCTAGACATACAGGGTGTCTCAAACTTAGTCTCAGGATTGTGAATATCTCAAATTTTTGAACGATGTAATGGATTTCAAAATGACTTCCTATACAGCTATTATAGATTATGGTATTTTATTTGCATTTTGAATTGAAATCGGCTACCTTTAACGCCGGTTATGACATTTGGAGTAAAAGTGCACTCTTGCTCTAGTTTAATCCGAGATACCGTTTCTATGTTACAGTTTTCCTATTTTTAGCTACGCTAAAACACACACATTTCTTCCTAGATATCAGTGTGTCTCCAACACGTCACTGCTATCATTAAAAATTAGAGGCATTTACAATCCTTAGGGTGCATTCACACAGAAAGATTGTGCTTGCTAGAGCGAGCTTTTGGCGTTCACACAGAAAGTGAGCTTGCGCTAGCTTTAAATCTTGGGTATTCACACAGAGAGATTGCGATATTTTCTAGCAATGTATTAAAGCCAGAGTGTTCACACAGCCTTAAAACATGTGTTAAAAAATATAGCAAGCGCACGCCGTCTATGTGAATGCTACTATCTTAAAACATGTGTTTAAATTACAAGCGCGATATCGCAATCTCTCTGTGTGATACCCTCCTTTATTTCCTCTTGTTTAAATCTCAAGATTGGCTTTATCGCTCGCTTTCTGTGTGAATTCAACTATCTTAAAACATGTGTTAAAAATACAAGCGCTATATCGCAAGCTTTGTGTGTGAATGCACCCTTAGACTAAGTTCGAGACATCCTGTATATCGTTACGTTCATAGACAGATAATTGATCATTGGTTGATAATTCGTGTATGCCTAAGCATGAAATTTTGATTAGAATCCTACCCCATATCAAAGAACGAACTTAACCTTAAATTTAAGACAACAAACCTCAAATATTTCAAATCCGTATATATCAAGAACTCCTATCGTCTTCACATAGTTCACTTTCTCTGAAACCTAAAAGATGACATAATTATTAAAGGATGATTAGATTTTGTGGTAAATAAATTTAAGGATTTTCAAACAAAAATAACCCAAAAATTTTAGTTTAGCAGAAACATAATTTTTTGCAAAGTGTTTTTTGATTTTTTTTCTGCTGTTTTTAAAAAACGAACATAGTTTCAGACCAGACTTAAAAAAGTAAACCCAGGAATAATTGAGCTAGCATGTTCGCCAGAGTCATAATGTTTTCCGACAAACAGCACCCCGGTTATTTCGCCATCAGTTAAAATTTAGCTATGGGATCATCAATTAACGAATATATGGACTAAAACTTGTTGTATTGTAAATATGGAGGTCCCTATTTATTAACACACTATATAAATTAACCAATCAGGAACAAAATGCGAATGGATTTTATTTATAGTGTCTTTGTGTAATAAATATTCAGTGACATTCAAATTGAGATCGTTGTTGTTTACATTACCTTACTTTACTTTACTTTACTTTACTTTACTTTACTTTACTTTACTTTACTTTACTTTACTTTACTTTACCTCGTACACCGCCATAAAGGTTTACTTAAAAATCGAATAGAAGCGATTGTGTAATTATCTACTTAAAACCTTACTTTACTTAAAAGCTCGTACACTACCGGTAAGTACAAATTTTTTACTTTACTTTACGTAGCGGCAGTGTGCGACCAGTCTGACGTAGGTCGACGCAATGCGTGTCACCTCACAACTATAATTAGGAAAACCAAAAATGGTCATTCTTCCATGTTTTATAGTTTTGTATCAATACAACAGACAGAAAAATATGGGGTTACATAGAGCAAAATAAACCCGCAAACTATATAAAATTGCAATATACGTTCATTCAAGATATATGACCGTAATATTTAGAAAATATTTATTATTGTGACAGCTCTGAACTTAGTGGTTTTTAATAAAAAATCCTGTTTCTCACTTAAAAACATGCAGAAGTGTATACAAATATATATAATTAAAATATATTGGTAACAAATGTAAATATATTATCAGTGGCGTCTCGTGCTTTCAAAAGCTAGGCAAGCTAATATTTTTAAGAACCAAACTAGTATGTATAATAAACCATGAAAAATATATTTATGTGTGAAATACCTGAGGGCGATTTTTGTCAAAAATATATTTGTAATATTATTATAAAAATAAGATTAGTCCTGCAGTTCATTTAGTAAAACATTTTCAAGAAAATTTGCTAATAATTTCTTTAGTTTTTGCTCCTCTAATCAGTTACTCTTGAATTTGTTTAAATTTGCTTTAAACAGAAAATAATTATTTTAGCTAAGGAAGTCGACAAATCATGCATTTCAAAATATCGAATACGAATTTTATCGATTTACAATAGGAGCCATGCCAATGATAGCAAACTTGAGATTAATTACAAAGTTTTTCACGATTGCGAAAATTAGAGTGGAAATTTAGAGCAGAATAGGCAGTTGAAGGCAATCACATTATAATTGCTCAAAGTTTTTAAAATTTAATAATTCTATAAAACAGCATTTGCATAGGGATGTGAAACTGGCCTCCATTCAAGTGCATATGCACATGACTCCAATTTATATCAAAATATGTCTTTCTTAAATTATCCAAGTTTCATTTGATTTTTGAAAAAAATTGGTTGCACATTAGTAGAAAAAATTCGTCTTGCATTAACAATTCCTATAAATTTTGAACATTTCTGTCAAAGAAAAACAAATGGCTATCGTATTCTTATTTAAGAATAGGATAAAAAATGCGAAGAAGTCATTATCCCAGATAGGAGCCTTGCTCAAATATATTCTGTTTCCGGCACTGCTTGAATAGAGCAATGTTTCTGATGGATATTTAAATAATATCATGTTTGGTTTTGGGTTATTGGATGGAACGAAAATATTTCGCCTGATTCTTTTACAACAACACAACAGTGTTTTGATCAATTCGAAGCAATGAACGGACTGCTTGCCTTGCTAGCTAAATCTTCACGCAAAGAGATGAAGAAAACGTATAATTTAACTCTTGAGCGAGCGTAGGTACAGCATTAAGGCATCTGCTTGCTGTGGCACAATCATTTAATTATTTTTAAAGCAAATCGTAATGAATGTTGTTTTAAGGGAAACTAAGAATTTACGATTTGTACAATTGTATAGATATAAATTCATACAATTAAGAATGAAATTCGTTTATTAAAGAATTATTGCTTACACGCATGAGGCGCCTATGTATATTATTTATGTTGAAAAATCTAAAATATAATATATTTATTTTTCCGTCGCAATACATTTTCTCGAATATATGTATAATGTTTGGTATCATAATTACAAAAAGACTTTTCAGTTTTAATAGACCAAAGAAAAAAGATTTTGCCAATTACTTTGGATTGAGTTCTGTTTTTATATTATAACAAGTCGTATTGGAATGTAAATAATCATTGGTAAATACTGAATAAAATTACAGTGAAGAATGTTCTATTCCTTACAATATTTTAAAATATAAATTTAAATAATTTATTTTTCCGGTTTTGAAATAAAATATATTCACTTTTTTAAAAATAAATATTTAAGAGATCTATTATACACCGTTGAATGCAAGGAACCTATCATAAAAAATTGACATTACGTGCTTCTATCAAACATGCGCCACGTGTGAAAATTACTGTAATAAGATTCGATTTTGCTCTCAAATATGCAATCATTGAAAATGAGGTGATGCACTTCTCTGGAACCTGCGCCATGTATAGGAAATTTTTGATAATAATATTCGAGCTTCTCGCTCAAATAAACGAATATTTAAAAAGAGTTGACATGTTTCTCCCAAATTGCGTCACGTATAAAATGAAATCAGATACACGTTTTTTATATAAGAAAGCCAGTTTATAAGAAACCTACATGTAGAATCTCGAAAAATATAAGAAATTTTTGGGACTACATTATATGACTATTTTTCAAGTAAGAAACTATTTTCATACATATTTACATTTCTTTTTCCGTGGCAAAACCTGCAAACCCTCACCGTTTATCTAAAAGAAGTCATTGCATTGCAGAGAAAAAATGTACATATGACTACTGTATATGTAGTTGATATTTGTTGAGATTTTGTGTTGTGTTCATATTCATACAAATGACTTCTTTATAGTTAATATTTGTTAAGTTTTTGTGTTGTGTTCAAAATTAAGTAATTAAGAAATATTTAGAACTATATCACTCATTGGATGAAAATTTTTATCAAAAATAATTAGAAACTGAATAAGAAACTTTTGGAACTAAGAACACCAAAATGTTTACCAACATTAAGAAACTTTTAGAACTAGCCCCTTCACCTAGTTTCTTATTAAAAAAACGTGTATCCGCTCTCAAATGTAATAGCATTGCAAACGACGCAAATACAATCGCAATTAGCCATTAATAACGTTTATAAATTAATAAATCAACATTATAAGACTTTGTTTTGCTATACAAGCAGTTAAATCTATTAAATTTTGCTGGGAGTGGGTATTATTTCAGATTATTTTAGCTGCAGATGCATAAATCCTTCAAAATAGCTTATTGCATTATATATATAAAATATCGCTAGTCTCGTAAAAATTTGCACAGAGCAAAATAATTAATCTGCTCCTGCGTACAATTGTACTTAAATTAACTGCATTTTCATGTTTTATAAATTGAAATGGACATCTGTGGCCAAGATGTTTTGAATGCAGGCGACTTTACAACTTCAGCAATATCTAAAACCAGGGGCGCACCCAGCTTTTTCTCTGAGGGGGGGAACTATTTTATATATATATATATATAT
>CABFPE010000627.1:304898-319787 GCA_900660155.1 Hofstenia miamia | reverse complement strand
ATATATATATATATATATATATATCAAGGCGATACTAAGTAAAGGCCTCGTCACCAAAACATATGTAAAATTATCGTAGGCCCATATATATAAATAGTTAAATCAGAATGATATAAATGTTAATGTATTATATCATTGTTTGTTTGAGCAAATGATTACAGTGAGATATCATTCATTCATTAACCCTGTCCGGATTGGTCGTTGGATTGCGTATTAATTATTATTAGTCATCAAGGCCAATGCAATTCCGTTTCATTTAATTTGCATGCGTTGTTGGTTGCTTTCGTCATGCCGCGTAAATGCTCTGCTTTTAACTGTAGAACAGGATATCGAAACAACGAAGATAAAATTACTGTGTTTAAGTTTCCATCTAAAAAAGAAGAGTGCATGAAATGGTTGTCATCACTGCCAAACTTTATTAAATATGAAGATGTAACTCGTCACATGGGAATCTGCCGACTGCATTGGCCTGAAAATTTCAAATCAAAGCCCGCACAAGGTGGTGTTCGTATTCCTACAGAACCACCAAGTATTTTTGAAAATGTGCCACCATCTACAATCCCAAAACCCCCTCCCAAGGAAAGAACCACTGTTATGTCATCAGTTAACTCTCGCAATTGTCCAGTTGATGAAATGGTTGAGTTTATGACAATGGATGCTATTGATTATAACACATTTCAAGAAGAATGGAGGCTTCGCTTTTCTTTAGGTACTTGCATTTTAACATCTTCTGGTTTTGCAGTGCTTTCCAATGTTCACGATGGCCCAATATTTCAATGGTCTCTATTTTTTAATTTGAACTCTGATTCTGGTAAGTACACAAGTACACCTATGTTTTCTATTCTAAGATTGAACGCATTCGTCTTTCCTTTCTCTCTAGTGACACAATAAGAGCATGGTCCGAAATTGAAGCAATTGTTCATTATATTTCGTTGGAATTGGATGATTATGTTCTGAACAAAAGGTCTAATTATATTTATTGCCAAATACAATTAATAAATTTACCTACAAATCACTTTCTGTATAGTATGGATGACATCACCGATGCATATCAATGGTTTTCCATATCAAGATCTTGCTATAATTCGATGCGTGTACGTTTAAGATTACCAAGTGTTCGGCTACTACAAAGATTGACATCATCTTTAGTGAAAGACAATTTAATTTTTGTGCAATCTGTATTCTCGAATGCTTCTGAAAAGCAAAAAACTTGTTCTATTATGTTTGATGAAGTCAGCATTAAAGCTGGACTGTTCTATCATGGTGGTAATGTTCTAGGCTAAGCCTTGGATTCTCCTACAGAAATGGCAAGATCAGTACTTGTGCTTATGATTAAGCTTCAGTTTGGTGGACCATTATTTTGCTAAGTAAATGTCTTGATGATATCGATATAAACGCAAGAAATTCATATCATTCTTGTGATAACTGTAATATTTCATTGTCTGATGAAGATTTGTCCTTAATTGATCTGTTAGATGGACTTCAAGAAAAAGTATCAGAAGAAGAATCAATGACTCTTGTATATATAGCTGGTTGCATTGCAAAGAAATATAAACAATACAGTGTGGAATCACATTGTCTTGAAAATTCAGATTTTTTAGAGTTAGTTAATCGCGGAAAACTTACTCATCCTTCAGAAGAACTTGTAAACCTAGTTCTTATATCTTATTGTTTTTTTATTAAGTTTAGTAAGCCCCTCTGTAGGAAGTCTGCAGTTAGGATACTTTCTACCATAGCGAACTCACATGACTGTTGTAAAGATCTCAAAGCATTTGAAACTTTAGCAAAAATTCTGATTTCTAGAATGCGTAAGAAACGTTGTTTAAAACAAAGCGAGACTTCCTCGACAAAGTTAGCAAAATTTGTTTAGTTAGTGTATTGCAATATTTTTTATAAGATTTGATAATATTGAAAATAAATGAATTTTATTTTGGATAACTATGCAATTATGTATAGAAGAATTTTTAAAATTTCAAGAGATATTGTTGTGCCTACAATAATTTAATATCTGTTTGGGTGACGAGGCCTTTACTTAGCATCGCCTTGATATATATATATATATATATATATATATATAATGAATAGTTAAACATGCATTTATATGTATAAATCTAAAATCATAGGGTAATGTGGAATTTGCAAGACTTCTAGTATTTCTTAGAATTACAAAAATTTTGATTATTGGAAATAATAATTAATAAAGATCTTAGGAGATTGTCAAAATTGGAGTCAGATGGAATGTGGCGTGCCTAAACCGCTTTTATTTTTGTAATAATTGCGATTAAATTGTTTCCGCAGTAACGAAGTTTTCAATTCAATTTTTTTACATTTTGGACTAATATTGAAAAAAATAGTTTTTTCGCCTTTGATCTTTTGGGTTCTTAAATCATGGATCTTGGGGTCAAACCCAAGATCTTGGATGGGTCCAAGACACACATTTAAAATAATTTAGAAAATTTTTGTTTTCATTGGTAACATTTGCAAAAACACACATTCAATGCTATTCGGTAGCTAAATGCAATCATTTAAAGGAAGGGCTCACATCTGCTATAGAAAAGGTTGAACTCCCTAGGTACCAGGCCTATGGCCCTTAATGACCCACAGAGATGGACATGGACCGGGCAGCCCGTAGACTGTGTTGGGCCGGGCTGGAGCCGAAGGAACAGAAAGAATGGACTAAAAATGGGCCGAACTTTAAATATATTGAATTTTATCTAAGCTATAATTATAGTTGAAAAATAAAATTTACATTTTGGGGATTTCACATTAGTATAATATAATTTTCTAAATTTCAATTTAGAATCTTCAATTTGAGTAATTAGATTATATTAGAAGTACCTCTATCACAACAAACTTTTGTGGAACAAACCAACAAATTCAAGATTTTCTTTGACACGTACTATGAAAATGGGTGGGCCGAGTTTCAGGCTTGTCCATTGGAATTGGACTCTAATTGGATTCCAATTGGACATTGAAATTGCATTGGAATTGGTCGGACAAATAAACTTTGCTATTCATTAGATTCCGATTGGATTTTCATTGGAATAAATTTAAAAAATTTCCAAAACCACAATTTTTTTAATATAGATTTTTTAATAATTCCTCGCACTATTAAAGTAATTGCTTTGGATAAGGGTCTGATAGTACTAGTGGTTCTGCAAATCGGAATATTTTTGCTTCGGTTGAGTCNATTTAAATAAACATAAATTCTAAATACTACTTAGATCAAAAAAATACGAGTATTCATTTATTTCATTCTCCGAAGTCAGTAAAGCCTCAGCTGCGAGACCTCTTCTGGGAACGTTTTGTGCAAAGATATGAACAAGGAAATTCGTGCTCGAAACATGCTATTTGTTTGTGCCCAACATGTCGGTCCTCACTGACTTTTTATTAATTTTTTTTATTTAGTGTCAATTTGACAATAAAGCCCATTAAAATAAACTATCCAAAAATCGGTGAAGCAATTTTAATTAAGGAAATTAAAAAAGATCTACTATTAGATATGCAACAAATCATGCTAACATTAAATTTATTTTAGAAGTGCATGCAATATTTAATTTATAATGTGTAGTTATTGTAAATTTATTGTTATACTGAAGATGATTTATAATCGAAACCAATCTATTCTAACGTCTAACTAACATGAATACATGAAAACT
Source organism: Hofstenia miamia (assembly GCA_900660155.1). Lineage (NCBI taxonomy): Eukaryota > Metazoa > Xenacoelomorpha > Acoela > Hofsteniidae > Hofstenia > Hofstenia miamia. Next base: position 316,128 of record CABFPE010000627.1, on the reverse strand, counting down.
CATGTATAATTACATTTGAATATATATATATATATTTTGTTAAACCTACCTCTTAAAATTTTCTAGGTAAAACACAGATTTTTATTTAAAAAAGGCCCACCTAGATTTTAGCTAAAACACCTATAATTGGGACACCCTAATATTTAGGGAAAATACAGAAAACATTTTAGGTATTTTTCCTAATTGTTCATGTCCCTTTATTCTAGGTATATCACCTAAAATCTCGGTATGCCATTTTTACCTAAAAATTTAATCCAGGTGATTTTTTAGGTGTCTCAATTCTAGGTATTTTACCTAAAAATTGTTATAAAACAAATGTTGGACAATAAGATAGTTTTGGAGAAGAAAAGTTCATAGGCCATTGTGGGGCGGTAGAATATTAAACGTGGTGCAGATGTCAACACGTGGAAATGGGAAGGGCACAAATTCTGTGGGCGGGGCAAGGCAGTTTACACAGATCCACCCCACTTCCATCTCTGAGCTGTATAAGCAATCTGCTTTAGCCACCCTCGAAATTTTAAATGAAAAGAGGCTTAAAGTCAACACTAGATATTTTGTAGTCTTTTGAGACAATTCTGTCGCATTGTGTTATATTTTTTGTACATGATATATTTTATTGCCCATATTTGTTCTATAACAATTTTGGGTAAAATACCTAGAATTGAGACACCTAAAAAATCATCTGGATTTTTAGGTAAAAAAGTCACCGAGATTTTAGGTGATATACCTAAAATAATAAAATCTCAAAAATCAGAGTGCACAATGTAAATGAGGTGTGTCTCCTCCTTTCATAAATGAAATTGCTTATATTTTAATATTTTTCTTAGACTTTTTTGGAAAACAAAAATAATGCCTTTGATAGTATTGTAATGTTAATTGATATTATGGCGATTGTTGGCATAGATGACAACGATCTTTCAATATGTTTAATCTCCAGATATTTCATTATTAACTGTCATGACAAAACTTAACTACCAATTTTACACTGAAATCGATAATTGCAATTAGCCGTTTGCATGTAAACAAACCTTTAGAAATGGAAACCACAACAAAACTACTGGAGCTTCACTAAAAAAAATTTTGTCAAGTTTTTACACGAGTTTCATTTCTAATGTTGTTAATTACTTTAAATAAAATAATTTATGTAATATTTTAAGGAAAACAAGAAAAATAATACTTTCCCGCTAAGCAATATATCTCATAAAATATGAGGTATTAATCATAGATAATATGTTTGTGTTTTTGTTTATTAATGTTTAAATGTATGCTTGCAACAAGGAACTAAGTGGTCAAAAAATATTGGTTTTTAGAGTCATTATTATATTGTAATTCCTGCTAAGTATTATGCCCTACGGTCAAGGTATCATATATGTCTTTTCATTAGTTCTTCCTACCGCCACCACAAATTTAGTAATAAAAGTGTTGCCACAACTAATCATTGCAAGGATTGCAATCGTAGTTTTTATAATTTAGAAAACTTATCATTTCTTATATATTCAATTACCAAAATTCTCTGCCAACTTACATCAATTTACTGAACTAAGTGGAGTTTTCAGAAATGCTCTTTGCTTGTAGCAGACAAAATTTAGATGTTAGAAGTATTGCACCAACCAACAATGCAGGGCTAATTAAACTTAAAGAGAATGTTATTTGTCAATTTTAAGTTTTCAAGTGAATTATTTCTTATATTTCAAATACCAATTAAACCATAGGCCCAAGCCCTGCCCCGCCAAATTGCCATTTCAAAAATCCGGCCCAAAGCTCAAGCCAGGCCCAGTCCACCCAAATTTAGGCCCAACTCAATTCCAACTCTATATATAAATGATATTAAGATTATCCGATTTTTGCAATTTCGGCCTAAAGTGTATGGTTTCTTGATCCTCATTTTCTTTAGGTTCTACATTTACTATTGTTTTTCTCTTAATTATTCTATTTTGAATTGATTCCACACAGCAATCTAGTGAAATTCTCATTTAAGCATATTTTCGTTTTCATTAGAATTATTAAAATGGCCAAATTGGTATAATTTGTAAGCCTTATATAATCTTATTTCATATTTGATGTAACGAAATGCTCACTTTAATAGTTTGATTAATGACGTTAACGATCCAACGAAAGAGGTTGTCGTAAATTTCTTTACTCAAAGCATCTCGAGCATCACACGCCTAAAATTTTCAATTATATATTTGTTCATCATCATAAGCAATAGTGAACAATGTTTTATATAAAACTGGAAAATCCAGCTTTAAAATTGTTTTGCGATAACATTCAATTTTCGGAAAACATATATTGTCTTTGAATAAACATATAGGTAAGTTACAATTTGTCAGTTACCCCAGCTACATCCAAATCCATCATTACTTGTTCCATTTCCCGATGTGTGCTTTTACCCGCATTTATAGTTCTCTTCAAGAGAGACTGCTTCATTTTGTTAACGTCTTTAATTTTCAGAAGTTTACAAGAGTCAACCAACTCTAAACTATCTTGTTTTACAATATTCAAAATCATTATTACCTTTATTATCTTCAACTATTGCACATCCTGTTTTCTCATCTTCAATAAATTTGCAATTGCCTAACTTTAAAAGAACTGCTACGATTTCGAAAACCGAATCAATTGTTTCTTGACTAAATCCCACTGTGTTCATTGCGCTCTAAACAATAAACGGGGTTTACTGAATATGCGAAGATGGTTTTGAATTTATTAGTAAAATTATCTCAAATCTAAAGTAGTACTATTCTTCTTTGAAATTTGCAAGCGCATTGACTATCAGACGTGAATAATAGCCAACCACACATTTACTTACATAAACATTAGTTTTAGCATATAATATCACCAAAACAACACAGGAAGACTTCAGAGATTTTGAATGTATTTAGGTGTCGCTTTTAGGGGTAAGAAATTAATCCTTTAAGCCAAGAGTATTTATTAATCCGTGGTTAATTTAATTTTTTGTTAATTTGGGAACGGTAAAATGCATGATTAAAAATGGTAATACCAAGGTTGAGTTGAACTCCAATCTGTCACGTTGTCCTCGTGCTTTGAGATGCGCTAAGGATTTCGCCTTACCATTCTTCCCGCATAACATTTCATACTCTCTAATATCAGCAACAAGGTTTAACTTTGCTAAAATTTACAAAGTAAGTAAATATCATAGTACTTGCTTACAGTGTTGGAACCGTGCCGTGCAGTGCCCATTTTTAGAAAAATTTTCGTCCTCGTGCCGCGCTCGCGTCCACATTAAAATGCGTACAAAATATATTTGTTATTTTGATTTTCTAAACATATTAATTTGCATATTATAATCATCGAAAATTTCGGTTCTTGAACAATTTGTTAAATTTTTGAAACAATTAGCATTCATGCAGGTTTAATCTAAAGGTGTGTTCCCACTATCGACTTTTATCATCTGTCAAGAAATCGGTGATAAAAGTCGATAGTCTGAACGCTCCATCCGATTTTTTGGCAAAACAGCCAGATTACTCTCATCTGATAATTTATCTGCTGATAAAAGTCGATAGTCTGAATGGTCTAAAACTAGTCGAATATCTACTTGAAACTAATTGCTTACTTCTCAAGAAAAAAACAGACTTTCAAAACGTAAATTATTGTCGTTGAAATATTTCAACTTCAAAATATGTAAACATTGTTTACATTCCAAGGCAAACCAATCCATAAACACATGTTGTTTTTCTTACTGTCAATCAAAAGATGATAATTTATCATCTGACAAAAATTCGATATTCTGAACGCTCTTCCAACTCCGCTTTTTCTGATAAAAAATCGGATGATAAAAAATCGCCAATGTGAACGAAAATAATTGCATTTTCGATTAAAATCTGCTGATAAAAGTCGATAGTGGGAACACACCTTTAGCTGCCTTTTACATTTAACCAAAAATTTATAGATTTCCATTCCGCGTCAGCTCTTACCTAACTGCTTCTTTTCGTGCCGTCCTTGTGGCAAAAATCAAGGTATGGTACCAACACTGCTTGTTTATATTACTTATAAGAATCTCTAATTGTGAAGCTAGGGATGTTAATAGATTAATATATAGAATTAGAAAATTCTCTTACAGAGGAATTCATTTGATGTTCCATTAATGAGAAAATAAAAGATATGGAAGTTGCGTTCATCTAACTCCAAGTGATTTAGTCGAGACTAAGATGTAGGTTTATTAAGCCTAAAATTTAACGATACCTTCTCCAACAGATAAGTAGTAATCACACCACCGACCGGATCTGCTTTGAAATCAAACTGCATGTCCATGTATTTGCCCTAAAGTTCAATCAATAATAGTGATTTACTTTTTTATGTTCATACCAGAAATAATTTTTAAATCTTCCATACTTATAGATGTTTAAATTATAATTCATAATTGCCAAAATTTTGAGCGAATTGTTATGGAATATAAACAAGCTTATTTGGTATATAATCAATGTTGCCTTAGTTTGAAATTATGATATTGATTGACATGCCAATGCATGAATGCAATTGGTTGGCAGTTGATTGCTGTAGTTTAGACCATGAATTGCTGGGCTTGGCTCTCTACATCTCTGTATACAGTCAAATATATACTGTGTAGGCAGTTTAATCAACTGCTGTTTTAAATAACTAACTGACGAAATTTTAATGCTTTGCATAAATGTATGAGTGTAATTGTTTAATATATCTGATATACTCTAAAAAAATTCACTCAGCCCAAAATTTGGAAAATTTGCCAAATGTTTGGCAAATATTTGCCAAATATTTGGAATCAAATTTGCAAATCCTTTCCAAATATTTGGCAATTTTTTGCCAAATTTTCCAAATTTATTTACTAGAGTACCAAGGTTTCCTTGACAGAATTCGGGATGCTATCTTCTAAGATTTCCATCTCTTCAAAGATGTTCAGAGAATCCTCATTCATGTTGAAGCTGCAAAGATTGCAGTGGTGGCCCGATTTTGCCTCAATTTCGAAGAAGTTTTGCCGGTAACATTTGAGCATGATATATTAGTTTGATTAATAACAAGTTTTACTAATACTTGACGAGCATTAATAAAATATGCTTCACCAACTCCTTGTCTTAACCTACCGAACATCTTGCTGTTGTTATAAGTGTGAGAAGTGCGAGGTTTGCATTATGGGACATATCATATATCGATATCTGGCGCCCTAACTGAATGATTGACACCATCGTTGAATGGTACTGTAGTGAGGCATCAGGAAATACATTCATCAGTCGTTAGTGGATTTGTAAAGGTGCATCGTTGTTTCAAACTCCACATAAGCGTAAAACCTTGATAATTCCATCGTGAATTTCATCGTCGCTGCGCATTTCATTGAAACAATTTATAAAGGAATGTAAAATGACTAAAAGAGCTATGCTTTAAATTTTGATTGGAGAAAGATAATGTGTAAAGGACATTGATCGATATTTATTGGTATATTAATTGTGTGCATATGGTTATGTGCTAAAAATTCTAACTTATTAGACACACAAAGTATTTTATGTTTCGATCCCCATAGTTGGCTGCAAAAAAATGAGACTGAACACCTATTTTTTCACGCTTTGTGGAAACGTATTGAGACGTTTTAGAAGAAAACTATAAAAATAAACGACAACGAGAATTTTGTGAACTTTAAAATGGTCAAACAAAAAAGTTAATTAATTAAACTGGTACTTCGTAATTATTTGAAAACCCTTACCAAACAAATTGTTTTGCTTTGCAAAGTTTCTACTTGATTTCTTCGGAATGGAAACGTTGGAACAGCTTGAAAACGCCTTTGCGACATCGCAAATTTCTCGATCAACTTATTTTCGAAAGCTGAAAAAAATTCGACAATGAGAATCTCTCAAAAGAAGAAAGGAAGTGGACGCCCTCGAAAAATTATTGGAAAATTTATTCAGAAACCAGTCGCAATTGCTCTCAAAAATCCCTATATTTCTGGGAAAAAATTGCAAACCGACTTTAAACTAAAGCCGACATATCTGTGCATGAAACCACAGTTCAGAGAACACTGAAAAAAGTGGAGTTACAAAAATTGGCAGAAAACATCGACTTCTGATTACAAAAGAACATCAAGAAAAAAGATTAAATTTCGTGAAAGATTGGAAAGACTACACTTTTGAAGATGTTTGGATAACTGATGAGTGCGTATTTCAACTACACAGAAACAAAGTACAAGTGTGGTCGTCAAAGAAATGCCCAAGACCAACAAAAGCGGTTCCAAAGTTCGACCAAAAAATTATGGTTTGGGGAGCACTTTCCTATCGTGGGTTTTATTTGAAAATTTTAGACGGAAAAGCCACAATCGACAGTCAAAGATATTGCCAAATTATAGCTGAATTTATGCCTTATGCTGATGCTTTATATGATGATGGATGGATACTCCAACAGGACGGAGCAACCCCGCACACGTCAGCAAAGACAAAAAATTGGTTTTCTGAAAATAATATCCAGTTTTTGCAATGGCCACCAAGTTCTGCTGATCTTTCTCCAATCGAAAACGTGTGGCAGATATTGAAAAATGACGTTGAGAAGAAAAATGCGAAAAATATATCCGATTTAAAAGAAAAAATCCAAGAAAGTCAATACATTTTGACATCTGAAATGAAATCCAATTTAATGAAATCAGTTTCAGTTCGTTTGAATTAAGTTATTTATACAGGAGGAAAACAAATTAGACTTTGATGCTTTTTACTTATAGTCCTTTAATTTATCTTTAAAATCTTACCTTTCTTCAGTTGTTACGTCCAGTCGTTCAAAAGTAATATGCCTTTTTTCTAGTCTCATTTTTTTTGCAGCCAACTATATTAAAAGTATAAGATTGCTTACAAATCTCGAAGAGTTGTCATTTCTGTTAGTCTTAGCATTCCCAAACGCTAAATTTAAATATCACTTAGGTAATATTAACTAATTTTACCCTCAAGAACGAGATTAGACTCCAATAGTTGAGCTTTTATTCTTTTAACTTTTTCTACTTGTGTAGATACTTCTGCTACGTAGTGCATTACCTTCTTGCTTGCTTCTAAAAATAGTTTTACTGATGTAAGTTACTTGTTTAACAGCTTAATCATACTCGGCTCGCGTTTTTCACCACCTTAGACCTAGGTTGAAATTTCTTCCCTCTACCCTCCCTTGATAGGATTAGGGTATTAAAACGAAACTTTGCAAAGATATTTCTCACATCAGCACCCTCAAATTTGAATGTTCAGAAATGTGATGACATCTATGTCTTTGATGACGTCAACAAAATCTAAGAGTTGGAGATATTTTGGAAAGAAAATATTAGCTTTGACGATTGCAAATGTTGGAAATTATTAGAATTTACTATTTTAGTACCAACTAAAATTTCCCTTCTTTCTCTACTTACAATTTTACTCATTAACAATAATAGGAAAATTGAAAAACAATATCATGCATGAAATGAATAGATACTTAGATACATCTTAAAGAAGCGTTAGAAAACGTCCCCAAATCTCAATAAGAAAACTACAACTTTTTGAGTGATAATTAATAATAGGGACTGGAGAAACGCTCTCCCTATGTCAAATGGGACTAAGAGAAAAACTTCGTTATTTTGTTATGGATGATACAATGTTTATTATGATTACAACATTTAACTTTAGGCTTACATGACAACCTGATCTCTACTCCGGTAGGAAACAATTTGATGTATTAAGATATTATGTATTTTTATATGTATTAATTGTGAATTTTTTATGATATAATGTTATAATTCATCAATTTTCTTCTAACTCTCAGTTTTTAGCAAAATAGCTAATATTAATTTTTGTATTGAATTGAGGAAAATTATTTAAGGATAAAGATCTGAATCGGGTACAAGGTTGCTAATCTTAAGGGTATAAGTGTACACTCTAAAATTTTTTTAGGTGTTTCATCACCTAAACATTTTAGGTAGCAATGTTTCACCTACAAATTGGGGTATTTTACTTTAACTTTTAGGTGAATTCAGTTAGGTTTACCCCTTAAAATGATTTCAACTCAAATCCCCAGAATTATGAGAATATTATGTTTTTAAAAAGCTGTGAATATGTTTTTTTAAATATTTTTCACCTAAGCAGTTAGGTGATAGATATATTCCTAAAATTTAAGTTGTTTCACCTAAAAATTTATATGACTTACTCATTACGTGATTTTATGGGTTAACCTATACATTTTAGATAGAAGATAGTATGTAACTGTAATTTTCTTTTTTAGAATCTAAGAAATTCTTTACATGTGCTTACTTAATAAATTAGGGATTGTCAAGCAAATATCTGCGCTCGCAATAGAAGAGGCTCCTAAATTATTTTCTCATTTTTTAACTTCAGCTTTCAAGAACAACCAACCATTTTATGTAATTAAGCACATTTTCAGATACCAAAAGCGCTTGTTGAAATCAAAGAATCAAATTTCATTGTTAATTGAATGTAACAATTTGGTAAACAAAATGTCCTTGAGAGCATACACAATACAATTATCACCACAAATTACAGTATTATTAATGTTTTATTAAACCTAAGAAAAAAATTTGTTTTCCCGCCCGAACTCAAACCGCTTTGCTTTCAAAAACTCAACCCGATCCGAAACCGATTCCACCTGTTGTGCAATGCTCGTTAAGAACAGTTATGACCGCAAAAGGACATTATTTTCCCAAACACGACTCCAAGTTCGAGCGGCCTGTATTCTACAGTAAGGGTAGGTAAATCAGTTGAAATATGCTCGTTTCTTGTTGAAGACGTTTGTATTTTTTGGAAACTGAAATTCTTAGGTTTTCTGGAATTATTTAAGACATATCATATGTATTATTGCATTAACCTTGTTTCCGAAATATAATACCAAAAAACACCTGTTTTCCCTGCACCGCTTTCTCCTGAAATTATGATACATTGATCCAAATTGAGATCCCGCATTGATCTGAAGGCATCTTCGGCAACTGCATAGCTAAATATTGTTTCAAATTTATACCATAACTTCGTTCAATACACTATTGTAATAATATTTTGAAGTCTTGAATAGCTAGTTAGATGCTTAGAAAAAAAACATAAAATAATTCACATATACTTTCCCAGATAACAATTTAAGGGTTAAACAACGTTGTTTTGGTTTGTTAGGTGGTTGTTTTATTTGTCAAAAACAACGTTGTTTTAACGTCGAAATGGTAACATTTCATTGGTCTAAACAACGTTGATTCAACAACGTCACATAAGATTGCTTTTTGGTTGTTTTTTATGAATGAAACAGCAATATTTTGAGGTCGTAACAACGTTGTTTTATGTTGTCACATGATTGTTTTAGCATTACTTTTATATGCAAAATAATTCTTTATATTGCTAAGCTGTTCAAACATTGCTGTTTAAAAAAACGAGTACGGTACAGAATTGTAGATTATTTTGCAAAAATAAAATGACTTGCATATGAGGTTCTAGAATCGAGTCATTTTTATTCCGATAAGCATTGAGGTCTTTTTTCCCATATATATCCAACCATCTGTAGGGGTTAACTGCAACAACAACCTCTCCAATAAAGGTCTAAAATAACACTTGCTAGAATTAAATGTGCATAAACTGAAGCATAGACTAAGCTAATTTACATCCCATCCTTATACATGCACGTATATGTATAAACACATTATATATGTATTAGAGATGAGCGCGTTACAGGTTTTATAAAATTATTTCTACAGCTGAGAAGAAAAGGTCACCACAGCAAAGTCCGTTTTTACCGCAATATATGAAATTTTACCGCGGTATACCGCAACAATGGCGATTTTTATCTTCTTATGAAAAGAAATATTTCTGACTCGTTTTTTTAGGGTTATGTATGAAAAATTTGAAGAGAATTTCTAAGGTATTTTGTGATTCCGTTCAATTTTATTAGGGTAGTATAAAATTTTCCATGAAATATTCAAAAATAAATTTTAATATTTTGTATGTGAAATCTCTTAGTTTTGCTTCAAAAACACTTTTTTTAAGAAATCCTTAGAGATTTTCAATCCTAAGATAAAACACGTTATGCCATCGAGCAAGTTGTTTTATTTCTACCTCTAACCACCGCAATTGTGTAAATCGCTACCGCGGTATTTTCAGATACACACTTCAAAAAGTGATTTAACAGATCACAACAAATTTAATTTTCGTGATTGCATAACTGTTTTTTCGAAATTTGCAAATCAAGATAGTATTAAAATTAAAAAAATACAAACAATAATTTGCTAGGTTCTTTTACGAAATGCATAGTACTGAAATAAATTATATCATATCAGAAAACAGTTTTCTGCATCCAAGTAACATTAGTCTAAATATTAGAAAAATGACATTTTAACTTCATTTGGCGGTTTAGAATTATAAATTCACATTGTTTGGCTTGAAAAATATTGAAAGACTCACTTATTTAATCAGGTATTGGATTATAAATCAAGTGAATCATATCAAAAGAGAGATTTTTAAATGCTCTTACCAATGCCATTTAGTAAATAGTAACTGACAAGACACTGTGTTATTAGCATGTATTTATGCATATCATATGCACTGTGTATTTTATGAAGCAATTTTACAGGTGTTGTAACTTAGACCACAAATAGTCGTTTTATAATAATTTATTTTTGTTTTGGGGAAATATAGGTTAATATTATTGCAAAATATTGAAAGCATTATGTTTCCTGTTACTGAAATATTATTTAAGCTCCACTTTTATGCTTACTTTTTGCTTTGAATAAAAAGCCGTTTGCTTCATATTTCGATTATTTGGAGCTTACAATAGTATCTATAACATCTTCAAATATTAATATTTTTTGTATTGATCATCACTTTTCAAAAAATATCTTTTCACACAACATTAATAAATATCACTAAATTGAAAAGCAAATAGGGCCTACTTGTCGACACTGATTCATGTGGGTGAGTAAGCAAATTGATTTTGTAACTGTTCAACGTGATTAAATCATTTTCATTTAAAATTTGCTTAACACAAACTACTAACATCATTTTCTGCCCACACAATTGGTTTAATCAGTGTTCTAAAAAATTATTATATGATAATTTTAATCATTATAGAGTGATCAATTTCTAGTTGACGTATCGATATTTATGTGCATATACATGAATAAATTGCTGTGATATTAAAAAAAATACTTGGAGTAAAGAAATAGAGGCGGTAGCTACCTCATAACCAGGGGCGCACCCAGCTTTTTCTCTGAGGAGGGGAACTATTATATATATATATATATATATATATATATATT
>CABFPE010000627.1:274428-286734 GCA_900660155.1 Hofstenia miamia | reverse complement strand
AATGTGTAAATACACATTGCGTTTGTTTCTTAAAGCATTGCCATCTCAACAATGATGATAAACTAACCCAATAGACAAATTTAAAAGTATGATATATGTGATCATTATAAGCAAAGTGTAGAATAAATTACATTTTTGTCTTGTCTTAAACACGTATGTGGGTTTTACCACATACGTTTATTAAATATCATTATTAATATTTATTTTTATTTGGAAATATTTTTCGATTCCACTTTTTAAAAAAGTATGTAAATGTGGGGAATTAATACATGTAAAGTTTTTTAATGTGGGGAAGTAATACATGTAAAGTAAGTTAATGTGTGAAAGTAATACATGAAAAGTAAGTTAATTGGGGAAAGTAAAACAAAAAAAAAAAGGTAATGTGGGAAAGTAAAACTAAAAAAAAATGTAAAGTTAATGTGGGAAAGTAAAACTAAAAAAAATGTAAGGTAATGTGGGAAAGTAAAACTAAAAAAAAATGTAAGTTAATGACGTCAGTACAACACCATTGGCAATATCCACAGCATCTCAGGTCAAATGCCAACCCTCTCAACCAATCACAAAAAAGTGGAACCTCCTACGACCCACCTCTCGACCAATCATAAAAAAGTGGAACCTCATACGAGTCCCTTTTACTACTCTCAACTGTGTTTAGGGCAACAACACACTCTCTTCCAGTTGGAAGCCCAAATCATGGTACCACATTAAGTTACAGCTACAATTAAGTATAGGTAAATAACAAATTTCTTTGATTGTTTCTATTTGTACATGCACTTAATAAATTACACTGTGATGATAATATAATGCTGGTGTACATGGATGCATGGCAATTACATGCAACCTTTATTATTTATTTATATGAGCTGAGGAAATAAGAACAATTGAGGTCTGGTTTATTTGAGCTAGAAATGAACAACTAGAGACACACAATTAGCACCTTGGCAAGCTTGGATCTATTTGTGGATACCATTTCAGCATGATGCCATGCAAATTAACCATGTTGGAGAATAATTTTTGGTGGAATATTTTCTGTTTCTTTATTGAACTGGCAAACTACCAATTTTCTGTTTTTCTGTTGGAATGTGGGTTGCTCTGTACGATGGGAGCCTTTGCAACCTTCTGCTTATCAATTGAGTTCCCTAGTACTGCTGGATTAGTCAGAGCTCCCCTGTGATTCTACAATATTACTCCAATAACACGCTTAACTATTTGGAATTGTACACAGCCTTATCTAATATTGTCCATTCTAATCATTGTCCAGATTCTACAACATTTGAAAAGAGAAATAAATGATTGTTTATTATTCTCTTTTTTCATTACTACTTTAAAATTATATTAAAGTTAGTGAAGTGAGTAACACAAGTTTTTACTTACATAACTCAGTAAATCTTAGTTAACTTAGTAAATGTCCATTTATTGAGTTCAAACTCATAGTGTTAAACTGTTACTAAGCCTGGTCAAGAGACTGAATCAAAATCTTTCTTTTCTTAATAAGAGTAGTACAAACTACCTTAAAACTATTTATTCCAAATGAAAGAAGTTCAAACAAAGTTAAGTAAATGCAATAAACTGGAGTCATAAAATAAATTTGTCAATCAGTATAGAGTTAAATGATTTTGAGCTTACTTCAACACACATTCACAACCACAAACCTGTGATGGGGTTCTCACAAGTCTGTCGCCTCTCTTGCAGTGACCATCTTTGTGAATCAACTATTTAGCTAGATAGCTTTGAGAGGAAATTCAAAGTGAATTTATGACTAAACTATGAAAATCCTAATGTTCACAACTCATTGTTTACATATTGGCTACACAGAGCTTCTTCATTCAAGCTCTCAAGATTAAAGCAGCATAGAAAAGATACCTTAAGTTCTGGAGAGAGTAGAAACCATTACACTAATCTTAAGGGAAATTTTTTTTACTTAATAAGTTTGAAGCTTTGACCAAACAATTGTGACTTTCTTGACACAACAATGAAATTTTTTACCTAAAAAATTGACCAGAAAATATTTTTAACTCCTGCAAATTTCACATATTTCAACTAAGTGTAATCAGGTAGGTTGTAACAAGCACCAGTATTTGAACTGTACATTATACCTAGAATTAGTATTGTATTAAGGATGCTTCTTCATAATAAGAAGAACCTTTCATTAGAAGCAGGAGAGCACATCAATATTCAGTAGGATTTAATGAAGGCATTGCATTAATTTTTCATTAAAACATGGATACATAGTTTTCAATTTTCTGCAAGTCATCCAAAATATAGGTTGCATAAACTCAAAGCATTTTATGAGTGAAATAAATTTTATAGGAATTTATGATTTGCACAAGCAGTAGTTAAGGGGACTAGAAGGAGGTGCCACTTTTTTCTGATTGGTTGAGAGGTGGGTTGTAGGACATGCCACTTTTTTCTGATTGGTCGAGAGGTGGAGGCAAGTTAGTTACACTTTTTTTCTGATTTGTTGAGAGGGGTGGCCTTTCACCTGAGACGCCATGGATATTGCCAGACGTGTTTTACTGATGTCATGGAAGTCATGTACTTTTACTAGTTTTTGTGTTATTTATGTGATCTAATTTTCCACATTCACTTACATTTTTTTAGTATTACTTTCCCACATTACCTTACATTTTTTTAGTTTTACTTTCCCACATTAACTTACTTTACATGTATTACTTTCACACATTAACTTACTTTACATGTATTACTTTCACACATTAACTTACTTTACATGTATTAATTTCCCACATTTACATACTTGATTAAAAAGTGGAATCGAAAAATATTTCCAAGTAAAAATAATTTAAATACTTGTTTAAAAAGTGGAATTGAAAAATATTTTAAAGTAAAAATAATTTACATACTTGTTTAAAAAGTGGATTCGAAAAATATTTCCAAGTAAAAATAAATATTAATAATATTTAAGAAATGTACATGGTAAAACCCACATACATGTTTAAGACAAGACAAAAATGTAATTTATTCTACACTTTGCTTATAATGACCATATATATCATACTTTTAAATTTGTCTATTGTGTTAGTTTATCATCATTGTTGAGATGGCAATGCTTTAAGAAACAAATGCAATGTGTATTTACACATTTCACATGGTCGCATCTAAATTAATGGTTAATAAACAAGTTGTTATTAAAAATGAGATGACATTTAGAATAAAAAACACATGACAATTACTCATTTAAACAAATTCAATTAAAAATTAACAAACAAACGACGTTTCTATAAAGTCTATAATAAATTTAGCATCAGACTGCAAATTCGCAGCAATTTATTAAAATAAAATTACGTTTTAAAAGAAATATCGGTAAAACTAACTAGAGATTATATTGCAAAGAATCAAAACAATATCTGAGATTGAATTATAAAAATAGCTTACCAAATAGTTTGAAATCTTTCAGAGTAGTTGCCTTTGTTTTAACAATGTGAATTTCCAGTATGCCAGCTGTGTATATTGATACATGTAGAATGTTATATGCTTCAAAGACAATGTCAATATAGTTTATCTACGGCCATTGTTAGACTGTCAGAATGTAGACAACTATAAACACAGTCAAATTCCATTATACTGCTGAGTGTACAATCTCTCTACAGACAAAGCATAATTTGTTATCTAGTGTTCAAATGTTGAAAGTGTCCAATCATAAAGATTTATATCTCCAAAACATGAAATCCCTTTACAATTAAATAACATTTTCAAATCATATAAAACTAGAATTTTTCACAATTTCGATTATTACTATAGTAAATTGGTTATACAGTGCGGTGCAAAATTAAAGAAACGTTTTGTTTAATTATTTTAGACATGATTCTAAACAAGAAAATTTTATTTATTGGTAACCCTAGCTTTTATTATTGTTCTATAGTAATTCATGTAATGTTTTTTAAAGCTAAAACTACTATTAATTTTTTTAGTCTGAGTAATCTAACAGAAGAATGAAATTAACTTAAAGGAAATACAAAAACAATTTGTGCAAAACTAAAGAAACATTATTAAAATAGAAAAACTAATAGCCGCTATGCCGACCATTGTTTGGTATGATGTTGTAAGTCCTTTCCTTCATGAAATCAATGAGATCAACAATAGAATAATCACTGATCTTGTCCCATGCTTCTCAGATTGCTTGTCACAGTTCAGCAGTAGTGTCATACTATTGTGCGTCACTATAAACATCATGAACAATTAGAGACCAGATGTTTTCGATTGGATTCATGTTTGGAGACAAAGATGGGCAGTCAAGCAGTGTAATTCCATGTTCTTGAAACACTGTAATGGTATGCGTGCTTATGATAGACTGAAATTGAATAAAAAATTATAAAATGAAAATTAAAGAAATATACCTTATGTATGTGTGCATTGTCTTGCTGAGAATAAGAAAGTTTGACTACCAATAAGTTCTCCATTGAGATCCACATCGAGGTCATCTAGCATTTTCTGATAGGATCCAGCAGTCATACGACCTTGAGGAAAGTGTATTTCCAACTTTCCGCCAAATCCAAAGCCGCCCCATACCATTACTGAACCCTCCACCACCTTGACATTTAGAATAAAACTCAAAATTGGATCCCAATCCATGCAAGGAGTATTTCAAGCAGTCTGGGCCAGCAAGGTTGAATTTTTTTTCATCTCTAAAGATGACTTTTCTCCACTCTTTATTCCACGTCCTGTACTTCCTACCAAACTGTCTTCTAGCCTCTAAATGGTGTTTTTTCCACTGTGGTCTGGTAAGCATCTTTCTCCAATAATTGTTGCATCACTTGAGTTCACGTACCACAGCCCATTTGCTAGCATGTAAGGAAATTTTTCGAGCTATTGCATTGCAACTAATTGTCTTATGGCCTTTTGTACGTGCCAAATTTGCCTGAGTGTTCTTTCATTTATCTTTCTAGGCATTCCAATAGGTTTTCCACTTTCCCATTAATAAATTTTAAAACTGCTGACTTTTGTGACTGATAATTCGTGTGATTTCTGATACGCCTTTACCAGATGAATGATATGCAGTAATCTGACTCTTCTCAAATTCTGTCAGAAGCTTAGCAAGTGGCAATGTCGGGTTGTGAGCATGGATCAATAAAATGTGATTCAATGTTGAAAATGCAAAGTGAATGTTAATTTTTTGAATGCAAGTATATATTGATTAAATTTTTATGTACTATATGTATGCTTAAATTTATTTTATATAGCTTTGATGTTCATCTTCAATTTAAAAATTTTGCTTCTTTTCATGCAAACTGTTTACGACTATGTGTTTTGTAATCCAATCAAATTAATCATTTTTGCATTAATGTAGTTTTTTATGAAAATGTGTTAGTCTTTTTGTAAATAAAAATGTTTTGCGAGTTTCATGACATCTAATTGATTCATTTTTGAGATTGCGTTATGTATTCATTTGTGATTATCAAAATTTATGAATTGACTGAAGAAAAATGTGAATGTTAACACTTTCTCAATAATTATAAAGTTTTTATTTTAAAATTCATAAAAAAATTTTGTATTATGTGATTTTAAACAGCTTTTATGGAAATCATTCATAATTGTTTTTCTTCCAAAAATTTTTCGAAAAATTTGACCCCACAGAAAACTTTAAATTTTTTTAGCTAACTACAAATTTTGTAAGAAATTTTGACTTTATAATTTTATAATATGAATGTATGGGCATTAAAACTATTAAATTTCTAACAATTTAGACCAGATTGACCATTATTTAAATGTTGACTTTTACATGAGATGGCACCACTGCAAACAGCCAAATTCAGTTCATGGACATGTAAAATATATTAGACAAAATATAATGGCCATTATCTTCAGTTAAACATGAGGTTGAAAAATGATTTTAGGAACAAAAGGAATAGAAGTTTGATTGAATCTTGTTAGATTTTAGTTATTAATTGTCAAAGATATCTGTAACAGTTTATATTTTAGCTGTACTAAAAATATTTTTTTTCCATTATTGTTAATACTACTTTAAATTCACCATGAAAATTTATACAAACCTAAATAAATTAACATCAGTGTCTTTACTCAACAAAAGCAAAATATTGAGGTAACCTATCCCACTAGTTTATGGAAATTGTCTAACTTTCAATAACTAATCTAGGTTCAGTCAAGAAACTATTAACAATCTAGAAGAACAAATTCTCAAATTCTTATTGTTTTTAAAAGAAAATTTCTCAAATAATAAAAAGTGCTTTTATTTCAGTAAAAACTTAAACACAAAATATAACTGTTTTTATAAGAAACCAAAGGTAAATGAAGATAATCAAGCACAAGTCTAAGAACTAAGATGTTACTGCATGTTATTAAAGCCCATAATTAAAGTGCAAAATTTGTGTTGCATAAAATAAAAGAGCATATAATCCTGACTTTATTCTTACTGCTCCTAGACTGCTTAGATCTTGTTTTAATTAATTCAGTGTTTGTATAAATAGCACTTAGGGAATAACAAACTATTTTTTAGATGATGAAGCCCATCCAGCACCACCACACTAACTCAGGTTCTTATTTGTTTCTCTGATGTCCTTAGTTATGTTGCTGTATTTACACTGGCAAGTTCCATTGCCATCTATGAGAGGGGCTTTGCAACTCTGAACCTTACTTTAATGTATTTGAAGACATTAGTGTTACATTTGTGTTTGCCACACACGATTGCATTTTGACTTGAGTAAGATGTAAGAAAAGAATCAATATTAAATCATAAAAAGAATTAAGTAATAATTAATATCACTGACTAATTGATATAAAAGAGGATTTTTATAGAAAGAGAATAATATTGGGATAGCCTAGAATGAAAAGCCAAGAAAGCTTTAGGTTATTATTAGTATTCTGAAACATTTGAAAAGAGGCAGAATGTGTCTATGACAAATATTCAAGGGGATTTTAAACAATTTTCACTATTGTCACAATTCACTATAGGGCCATTTCATTACAGAGACACATAATGTTGATTTCATAGAAATTTGTTTGCTATGAAAAATTTGCTCCAGTAACTATTGAGCTCAAGTGTAACCTTCCATGTTTAGATTGTTTGACCAGATCCTATACATACTAATATACAATGGATGTTATTAGCACAGTAAAATACAGAAAGGAAATTACACATACATATACAAGTAAAATTGTGTCAAAAATACAAGTAAAAAATTCAACTTAGAGATACAAGAAAAGAGTTTTAATCTGTAAAATAATCTGTGAAGTTTGTCTTTTGAAAATAACTTGTTTTACAATTTGAAATGATACATGCACGTAGTTTAATGCAAGAGCATAAAGACATCCCAATTTGCTAAAGAAATTTAAAAAATTCAATCTAACTATAAAGGAAGTATCAATGAATTTAAATGTGCCACTCGCCCATCTTTTTCTCTCTCTCTCTTGAAGCTCAATCAATTTCCATGATACTCTGTAGGGCTTTAGTTTCTTTGCTAGTCACCCATTTGATTTGTTGTCACATGCCTTCCTGTAATCTATGCATGCCAATGTTAAGTTGTTTTCCTTCTCTTATAATTATCAATGACTGTGTGCTCTATTAGCAACAAGTCTTTATATCTTCTAGACTTTGTGCTTCAACTTTTTTGCTGCTCTGTGATCAATCTGTTCAGTTCTAATTAACATTTCAGCCTACTTAGCAATTTCAAAGTTGTTGGCAGACATGGTATTGGAATGAAGTTGCTTGTTTCACAGCCTTTCTTTAGGTTCCTCTTTAAGTGCTAGTCACTCACATTTGTGAATTTATTCAACCAGTACCCATGTAATTCACCTCTGTCTGGTACCTTCAAGTTGTTCATCTTCTCTAGTCTTTACCTAACTTACAAATACTCTGTACTGCCTTACTTGTCCTGATCTTGTCTATTTTCAGACTGCTCTTAATTGCATTGTTCTCAATTTTCTCTACTGTCCTGGTTTTCAGTACACCTTAGCTTCTTGTTATCCTTCCATCTTCAAAATACAATCTTCAACTCTATCTATGTACCTACATACACTAATCTATTTACATTTGTAACATTCTTAGCCTATATTCTACCAAACACTTCAATCACTTTTCCTGTTTTTACTGCAAAACTTACTTTTCTTAACTCCCTTAGGTCTAGCAACCCAGTTCTCTCATCAATTATTTTATTTATTATTTTCTCAATTGCTGCTTCAGTTTCTTCATCTACTATTCTGCAGCTTCTACCTCTACTCCAATTTCAACTTCCCCTTATTCTCATCCAGGTGCAAATCCCACTTTTCTTACAAGCCTCTGCTTTGTCAACTCTAATACTATCTTGAATTTCTTCAATTCCTCCAACATCCTCTTCCTTTAACACCTCTCATTTGACACTTCTATAATATTTAAATGTTTTTCTATTCTGCTCATCTGTCCATATGTGAAATAATCCATTGGTCTGTATGGATCATATGCTGCCACTTCTTGAGGCTGTACTCTCAATTGTGGAGTTTGTCTGTTCTCTGGAGACAGCTGTGGCCAAAAATTTTGGTTAGGGGCATGTTACTTTTATTTCCAGCACATTGACTAAATAAGACCATTTTGATGTTTGCATTTAAAAAGTTTTTTCCTGAAAAAGTTACGAACTCTTTTTTCCCTATGTCCAGAGATTTTGTATACCTGACAACTTGTAGTTTGCTGTGTATTATTATTATTATTATTATTATTATTATTATTATTATTATTCCATTTCTTCTCACAGCTTCATGCTGATATCCCTCTCAGCTTGTGGAAATCACCAGTTCCCAGGAAGTCAAGGAGCTTTCCTCAGAACTCTAACTGTTCCTAACAATGCTGCATTCCATGCTACAGCTCCTCCCACTTTGGTACTCCCAACTCCTTCAAGTATCTTTTTTGCTTTTTACTCACTGCTCCTACAACTGCTGGGCTACTTCAACTTTCTTTAACTTCCACAGCTTTTCTATTTCCTCTGCCAACTCCCTGTATTTGTCTAGCTTTTCTTTCTCCTTGCTTTCTACATTTCTGTCTTTTGCTACTGTTATGTCTATCAATCTTCCCAATTTTTTAATATTTGTCTACCACTAGTATGTCTAGGCTCCATGCTTCTATCACCTTGCTTATCTGTATGTTGAAGTCCCCCAGTATCCTAACCTTCTTATTTTCTATGGCTTCCTGTGGCTTGTGCTCACACAACTTATCTCCTGCTTATTATTATTATTATCATTATTATTGTTATTATATTAATCACTATATAATCTGCAAAATTTAAAAATTTAAAGAAAAGACTAAAAAATTATTGCTGCAAATTCAATGCTCATTTGGGAAGTCAATGTAGAAGAAAATTTTCAGTATGCAAATAATTTACTATAAATTTTGAATATGAATATTTATTGTAATGTTTTTTTTCGCTGTTTTTAGTTTTTACATGTTTATTTATTTAGCAAAAATACATTGCTTTTGACTCTTATTATTATTTAGAAGTTTACTGTAAATATTAAAATTTATATTTCTGATAATGAAGTTATTCAAACCAGATGTGAAATTACCTCAGTGTAATAATAGACAATGACTTAAAATTAGAAAATTTTCTTTCCCAAAAATGGAAAAAGATGGCCTCTGGAGGCAAATAGTTGAAAAATTTATGGCATGGAGGACACACTAATTAATTGATTTGTTTTGAGTCAATTGAATTATTGCAAATTTTTTTTTCAAAAATATAGTATCTCAAAATCATGTATCACTATCAAAGTTTTTTAACTGCTCATTTAGAACTCAAAATTATATTGAAAAGCCTATAATGCAATTAAAATCATCATATAATTACTTTCCCTGAGTTATGTTATTCAATATCAATCTCTATGTTTGCTTGATAAATATATTAATGAATTAAGTTCACTAAGTTTTCTTATTAATTACATCAAAGTCAATAAAAGCTTTAAACACTTTTTAATGTCAATAATAATCAAGATGCATTTTCAGATGTTTAATCTTCTTCTGTCACCCCACTTTATTAAATGTACCTCATCCTGCTTAACATGGCATCCATGTGTCTGATGAAGGTCTCTCAGTCTTCATCTGTAATCTAAGAAATTTCTTTTACACTCCTTCAACTGTCCCAAATCAATATGGCTCCTTTTGTCAACCCACAATTTCCTACACTATGCAATTCTACAACACATGCCATGCTGTATTGCCAACAACCACTGTTCATATTATTCTATGATGTCCTCTATTCCAATGAACAAGGTAAACATTTTGAAAATATTCATTATATTTGCATTGTTAATTTAAACTATATTAGATACAAATGAGACAATCATGCACAATGCAAACAAAGTGCATTATCAACAAAACAATGAAATATCACTATAATATAAAATCTTTTCTTACTTTCATTTATGACTACTTTTTTAATAATTTAATTAAATCCTGGCCCAATTTTAGATGAATGGAATCTTGAGCATTTACAAAATCATTATAAAGACAATTTTAAATATATTTATCTAAATTCTACAATTTTGAATACAAATCATTTTCTTAAAAATTAAATTTTTTGCATCACAGAAACTTGGTTAATACGAGGGGCATTCAAAAAGTTCTAAGACAAATACTTTATTTATGAAATTTACAAAATTATTTTTCTACATAGTTTCCATCCAATTCATAACACTTCTGTAAGCGATGTTTCCATCGAAAAATTCCGTCCTGGTAAAATTGTGGAGATTGTCTAGTCAACCAGGTCACAGCTTCCTTCTTTGCGACATCTATGGACTGAAATCTTCTTCCTTTCAAATATTCCTTCAATTTTGGAAATAAGAAAAAGTCACTAGGAGCTAAATCTGGGCTGTAAGGAGGGTGTGAAAGGACTTCCCAGCGAAATTCTCGTAAAACTGCTCTAACAGACTTGGCATTGTGCGCTGGTGCATTGTCATGGTGGAACAAGATTTGACGATGCAGCTTTCCTCTGCGTTTTTTGGTCAATGCAGTCTTCAGCTTTCTTAAAACTCCTTCATAGTAGCTTGCAGTAATTGTTCTTTGTTCTTCAAGGAAATCTATTAAAATTATTCCATCCTTATCCCAAAATACCGTCGCCATAATCTTTTTAACTGACCTTTCTGCTTTGAACTTGAGAGGCCCAGCAGATCCTCTTGGCAGCCATTGTTTGGATTGATTTTTGCTTTCTGGGTCGTACTGGTAAATCCATGTTTCATCGCCAGTTATGACCCGTTCATAAAAAATGGCCTCATTTGCTTCAATCCTAGTCAAAAGGGACAATGAATGATCTGATCTCTGAACCATCTGATCTGGGCACAATGCTTTAGGGACCCAACGCGCAGAAAGCTTGCTCAAATCAAGATCTTCGGACAGAATTGAAAAAGTTGACCCAGTTGAAATACCAATTTCATTGGCAATTTCAAGCACTGTTATTCGTCTGTCTTCCTCAACAAGATTTTGCACAAGCTCACGGTTTGGAACATTTCTTGATGTGGATGGTCTTCCTTCCCTTGGATCATCTTCAAGCTCTTCCCTACCATCCTTAAATCACTTGATCCAGCTATAAACAACGGCTCTGGAAGGAAAGGAGTCTCCATAAACATTGTTCAAGGCTTTAATTATTTCGGTAGGTTTCCATTGAAGTTTTGTTAAAAATTTAATGTTTGCTCGGACTTCAAATTCGCTCATCATGGGGGGTAAAAAAAGAGTCATGTAATAGGCAGCGTAACTCTCTGAAGGACAAAGCTAAAGTGATGAAACTTATCAAAAATGTTCGAGAGATATTAAGGTCACGATTATACATGTTTTTACAGAACTAAACAGGCTCATTTTGGATTTATGGCATTTGTCTTAGAACTTTTTGAATGCCCCTTGTACAATGATATCATTCCAAATTTGTTCAATCCAAATCCTGAAAATTTTAATGATTTTGTTAAAAATAAAAATAGTAGAGGTGGTGACCTTATACTAATTGTACCAAAAGTTTTAAACCCAATACATAAAAATAAATTTGAATGAAATCATTCTGTTTTTGAATCACTATGAATGCAAATTTAATCACCTACAAATTCTTCAGAAAATAAATTAATTTATGTACTTATAATCCAAATATGAATTTTCTTGTAGAGTATATAAAATTTAAAGGAAATTTCAGACATTCTAAGCAATAACAATTTATTAAACATATTAGAAGACTTATAACATCAACTATTTCAATATTTATGAAAATAATTCATTAAAAAAATTTTGCACTATTTACAATATAAAATGAATAAACAATTAGACTCCCACACAAAAAACAACAGTAATTGATTATTTTTTATCAAAATAGGAAACTATATATAAAATTTATA
>CABFPE010000627.1:236527-247621 GCA_900660155.1 Hofstenia miamia | reverse complement strand
AGAGTTAAATTGGGAAAAAGAAAAATAAAAAAATGTAAGGTAATGTGGGAAAGTAAAACTAAAAAAATGTAAGGTAATGTGGGAAATTAGA
This sequence comes from Hofstenia miamia, assembly GCA_900660155.1. Classification (NCBI taxonomy): domain Eukaryota; kingdom Metazoa; phylum Xenacoelomorpha; order Acoela; family Hofsteniidae; genus Hofstenia; species Hofstenia miamia. The sequence continues at coordinate 247,530 of CABFPE010000627.1, read as the reverse complement.
TCACATAAATAACACAAAAACTAGTAAAAGTACATGCATGAGGTCAGTAAAAAACACCCCAGCAATATCCACGGCGTCTCTGGTCAAAGGCCACCCCTCTTGACTAATCACCAAAAAGTGAGATCTCCTACACTCCACCTCTCGACCAATCAGAAAAAAGTGACACAGCCTTGCCTCCACCTCTAGACCAATCAGAAAAAAGTGACACAGGGTTGCTTTATTATTATACTACTGTTGAGTAACTCCCAAATTGTTGCTGGAACTTAAGCAATAATTATTACAAAATAATCTATTGAAGAATCTAAAAGGGTTATAGTAAAAATTAATTCAAAAAGAACAAACATGATTGAAGTGAGACTAAATCTTTTGTTCATTTGCTACAGGTCTCTCACATATTTATAACAATTCAAGAAATATTACCTGTTTGGTATTCACAAAATTTGCATTCAAGTTCCCTTGCAAAATTATAGAGCAATCACATGTTTACCTGAATTGAGGGGACAGATAATTAGAAATTCGAATTACTGCACGTGAGAACTGATAGCAAAAAATCAATACATCATAGTAATGTAACAAACTAATGAAATGACAATTGATAAAAATCAAAAAGGGGCCCTGAGTGACTCTAAAATATCAGTTACCAATATCAGTTACAATAGTAGATACAACAACTTTTAATGAATCCACTAATTGAATTCCATTTAGAACTACAGCTAGATGGTATCAGGATCAAAACCCAATGCAAAACAATGCAACAAAAGAAAGAACAGACATTGTAGACAATCACCAGTTGCCATGGAATTGGTTGTGACTCACAAACAAGCCTCATTGCAAGGAAGTGATCTTAGAGCATGGCAATTGGAACTTCAATTTAATTTAGTGAATTAATTATTTTGTTATAATTGATGTTTGCAATAAACAAACTTTCACAACCTGGATGTGTCTGCTTAATTTAGATCCTACATATAAATAACCCAGCATATAAATATAAATATATGAACTCCATGTACATGTAAACAATCAATGTTGCCTGCATAAATAATGTCTTAGGCAGCCTGTAGATTAATTAACATTGTAATTATCTGAGTTGACAAATACTGTAACCATGTAATATATGGTGGGGCTTGAAGGCACCTTGTATGTGTAATAGATCTTATTATTATACCTTGAGAATTTGGATCTAAAACAGGTTAACATAAGGGCAGCTTTCCAGAGCTTGCCCCATATGATGTCATTGATCACAGAAAAAAGCATTGCTCTTTTGTTTGGTCTTTTTTCTATTATGGCTTTCACGTTTTTGATCTGTTGCAGGTGAGTTCTCCCTCCTCATAGAGGTCATATATGTTGATTTTCTCTGATGTACACCCTCTCTTTGTTATTGCTTTTAGCAATATTGCTTTGGATTTTTGGTATCACTCATCAATTATCTTTTCATGAGCTTGTCTCTTTGTGTTCTCCTAATGCCAAAATGCTTTAATGACTTTTTGTTGTTTAGGCTCCATATCAGTAAGAGCATTGGTATGGAGATTGTTGGGGGAGGTCCACAATGTAGTAGTTTCATCAGAACTTGTTTTTTAATATTTTCATATGTTCCATCCATTTTTACTGTTGTGGCTATTCCAAACATTGCTGGGTAATTGTTTTTTGTATTTCTAATATTTTCCCAGAATGAGTTTGCTAGTCTGTTTTTCATAAGCTTCTGTACTGCTTCCATCAGTATTGTTATCTTTGATGTGATACATTCAATATCCACTGCTACTTGATTTTGTAGTTGTAGCATTTGTCTGATCTCAGTTTTCATGAACACCTCTGTGCACAACATTTTAATCATCAATTTGGTTTCTTTTTCATACACTTCACTGTAGATTCTTTTGACTATATTATCTTTTTGTTCTTGTTTGATTGTTATTTCTACTAACAATCTTTTATCATCTGTGTCTACCCAGGACTTCCTGTTTGGACTGCGACTAGATTTATTTTGTCAATTTCTATTTGGGTGTTTGGTGTTAGTGCAATGTCTGTGATTATAGAATTTCTTCCTGCAATTTGCTAATTGATGGATGTTTGTCTTCATTTTCTAATGGTTTTGGATGTCTTCAACATTTTTGTGTATAAGCACTTTGGATAATCAACCAGGTATTTCCACATGTCTTTATTGATTATTGCATTTGCTTGTGCTTTTCTTAATTTCTTTACAATTTTTTTGGTTTCAGATTCCTATCTCTTTATGAGGTTTCTTTTTGTCATCCAAGGTTGCTGTTTTGTTACATTAACTTGCTGTTGGTTGTTGCTCCCTATATATACTTCTTAGTTTCATCACTTAATATGTCTATTTCACTTGAACAGATTTCTGTGTTCTTGTCCATTTTTATGATAATCAGTCTTCCCAATTGTTGTTCTTTTATAATTAATCTCATAAATTATTTTTCAAAAGTTTGAATCAGTTTTTTGTTAGTGACATTTATTGGAATTTTATCATTTATAATATCCAATTTTTATGTTTGCTGTAATTGGTGTTACAGAAAATTCGTATTTCTTATTGCTCACAATTGCTTTTCTTTCTTTTCTCAGCATTGGGAGTACTAGTTTTTCATTTTCTGTCAACACTATTGCTATTAACCAGATCAATGTTTGAGCTGTTATTTCTGGAGCAATTTTCTCCTCAAAAACCATTTGTTTGAAGTCTCTTTTGGAGCCCATTAGTGTGCTCTTCATACCTCTTGTAGCAACTTCTCTACTGTTATGTGATACTGTTTAATTGGTGTTTTAATGTTTACTTTGGGCCATTCATTTTAAATGGGTTTGTCTCCTTTTATGCAGTTCCATACATTTGCAGTCTATTCAAGATGTTTAGGCAATTGGTTTATGTAACATTTTAGGTATATCTCTCACATTTCTTCTAGTTCAATTTCAGTCTTGGTGAGCTCCATTGTTTTTGTTTGATAATATAGATCAATGGGTTAGACCATTATTTGTTGTGGAGGTGCCATTAGATTCAGTTGTAAATCTGTCAATGCTCTGAGCTCTGATAGATTTTTATTTTCATAGTTTTCTATTACAAATATATTTTCTAACTTGTCCACTAGTTCTTTTATGAATTTTGGAATTTTTTCAATTGTGTTTTCTTTCAACATTATCATCATTCATACTTTTTGGATTTTCACAATTTTTAATGTCTCTTCTATTGTCCTCTGCTTGTTTTTGCATTTAGCTCATCTTCATTTATGAAATATATTATCAACAGATTGTTTCTGTCAAGGTTTACATGTTCAAATTATTTGATACATTTTTCTCTGTATGCTATTAATTTTTGTGCATCTTCTAGCATGAATTGTTCAGCAAAGGTTATATGTACTGTACTTCTGAAATATGGTCTGTTCAACTTTTAGTTCATTTTCCTTGGATACAAATTCATTGTATTACATGTCAGCCTGTTTGTTTTATTGATTGTTATCAGTATTACTGATCTGTCATTTTCTTTTTATTTTGCCATTGTGCACTTTCTTATGAACTTTTTATTTCTGGTGATAGGTTATTGTATGGGTTATATCTCATTCTTCTGTTGACTATGAAGTAGGAGTGGAGCTTCTCTTTTCCTATTTTTGTCATATGGTTTTCATGGTCTTCTGAGCTTGATGATTGCCTCAATAATGTTGTAGTTGATTCTGATATTTGCTTTTATAAGAATGGCTATGTGCTTGTTGTGGGGAGCTAGCTTGTCTACATTTGTTTAGTTATATCCATTTGAGATTTGTCAATGATTTCCTCAATATCTGGGTCATTTAATTTTGGAGGGGGTGAATTTTGTAGCAGTGTAATCATTGCCCTTTAGTTGGCATTGAGTTTTGCTGGTGGGGGGTTCTGTGATCAATATATTTTGTAGTTGTTTTGAAGGACTTCTTGCACAGATTTTCTTTTCTTCCAACTGCCAGTCCTTTAGTTGATGTTTGGTTATTGGTGAAGTACCCCCTTTTATTGAGGGTGTCATCTTCAGGGATGATGTTGAGCTGTTATTTGGGTGAGTGTGTTCTCCTTCTTATCCACTTTCCAAGGTTTTTGGTGGGTTGTGACTCCATCTGCCTGTCCTTTAATTGACATTTGGATTGTGGAGTTCTCCTTCTGACTCTCCTGCTTTTCAGTGGTGATTGATTCTCTGTTTGGCATGTTCCTTTAATTTGTGTACCTAATTTAGTCAATAGATTAATATCCCATATTTTCTTTCATATTTTGGTTTTTAGCTGCCCTCTGAGGCATAATTCTTTTTTCTAGATGACTAGTTTCCACATTTGATTTGAACTCCTCATTGAATTCTTCTTCAGAGACAGTGTCTAAGTCATCCATATTAACATAGGTACTTTCAGTGCCCCTTTTAAATTCAAACTCTGCATTTATATCTAATTTTGTTTGTTCTATGTCTATTGTAGCCCTTTTTAAGTTTTGGAAGGGTAGTATTTTTCCATTATTTAGTTTATAATTATTGTTAGGTAATACTTGTTGTATTGTGTATGGCCCTGCCCACTGTGTTTTAATTTTCTGACATGGTTTATGTCTCGTGTTCTCATTAGTGTGTATGCATAAACCTTATCCCCTTTCTTGTGTGGTTGACCATATATTTTCTTGTTGACATTTCTTTCTTGTCTGATGGCTGATTGTTTTCTGTTGTGGCACATTGCATTGTAAATTCCCATCATCTGATCTTTTAATTTGTTTAGGTATTCATTATCTGGTTTTCCTGTGTATGTGTAATATTGCATTGAGATTGGTGTTGCAGCTTCTCTGCTGTACATTGATTTCTATGGTGTCCTTCCCATGGTTGAGTCCATATAAGTGTTATAAAAATATTCCACCATTTCTAATACTTCACACAACTCTCTTTTTCCTATTCTTGATGTCATTACTCTTATAAGTTTTATCATTGTGTGATTCAATCTTTCAAAGGCCCCATTCATTTGTGGATGATATGTTATTGTTTTCTTGTTTATTATTTCTAATAATTTGGTCATTTTTTCAAATAATTTACCTTTGAATTGAACTCCACAGTTAGATATAATGACTTGCATAGGTCTGAATTTTAATATCCATTTTTCATTATTTTTCTGCCCCTACTTCTGCTGTAGTGGATTCCAGGGGTATTGAGTGATGGTAATTTGGATTGTTTGTTGTTGATGTTATCTAACTCCTCTTGCTCTTTCCATGACCATTTGAATATTGTGGATTTTTTCAGTAATGCCATCATCTTATTAGTTTTCTGTGCAATATTGGGTATGAAAAATCCATAATAGTTTGAAAATTCCAATATCTGTTGCAAGTCTTTTTCAGACATTTGATGTTCTTCACCATTTCTCTTGCATTGTTTTCCATTTTTATTTTTCCCTGTCTGATTTTTCTACCTAAGAATACTAATTGTTTTTTTAGTATTTCACATTTCTATCCATTTACAATCAAACCTGTGTTATGTAGAATGGTTACCATCCTGTCTAATTTATTTATATGCTCTTGTACCATGTCACTTGTAACTAGGATTACATCAATATATGCAATTACTTCTTCCCCAATTTTCTTTTAGTTGTTTTTAAAGACTTTTGTTACATATTGCTGGAATGTCACCAGCACATTACAAAGTCTGAACACCATACACATCCTTTTGAAATGGCTGTAGTGTGTGTAAAACACTGTCTTTTCAATCTCTCCAGGGTCCATTAGCACTTCCCAGTACGCCTTGCATATATCTATGCAGGTATAGTATTTGTGTTTGCTAGCTTCATAAATTATATTGTCTATCCTAGGTAGTGGTTATATGTCTTTCTTTGTTATTTCATTCAGTTTCCAAAAATCAATGCATAATCTATATTTTTTCCCATGTTTAACTAACACCATTGGTGCTGCAAATGGGCTCTCACTCAGTCTGATGATTTTCTTGTTGATTTGTTCATTTAGTATTTGATTGTAGTTCTCTTTCAATTGTTCTGGTACTTTTCAACATGGTAGTCTCATTAGTTCTTGCATAGTGGTTACTATTTTTTTAGTTCCCCTACATCTTTCCTTATACTTATCTCACCATAGTTAAAAATTTTTCATGTATTTGTAATATCATTTTGAGTGGATCTCTTTCAAATTCATTTAAATGTTGGTAATCTTCCTCTTTTATGTCTGATATTATATATTATTCCTTCTCTTATTCAACTATATAGATACTTTTCTTGATCAAGTGTGTTTTTAATGTTATTTTAACAATTTTTTTCTTAATGTTTACTACTCTGTTAGTTATGTTAAGTATTGGTATTGTTTTCCTTTCTTTTTTGTACACAAACTTGAAGGTGAAGTGATATCTTTTTTGTATTGATTCCTGTCTGCTCATAGAGCATGATTTCAGTTGTTATTTCTTATTCTGTTTCTAATGTATACATTTTCCAATTTTGGTTGGAGTTTAACATCCTCTGCCAATTTAAACAGCCTGGTTTTCTTGTTGTTTTCCTCTTCTTCTGTTGTTATTATTTCTTCCTATATTCTTATTGTTGTCATTGTGTAGTCAATGACACATCTGTTTTTTTATAAAGAAATTATTCAATAATATATTCTCATGTGGCATTGGGTTTCATTCTGTATCTATTACAACAAATGTTTGGTCAAACATTGTGTTATTGATTCTGATTTTTATAGTTTAAATTATCAAGTTCCTCTTTTTTGCTTTCTTCTTCTTTGAAGAATGCATTTTCATTTTCAATTATATTGATTTGTCATTTAAATTCTCTTTTTAAGTGACCTATATTACCACAACTGTGGCATTTTCAATCTTTTCTTCTGATTTTCTTGACTATTCTTTATTTCATTTTTAGTTTTTATCCCCTATTGTTGTTTTGGAATTTTTGTATTCAAATTTGTTGAAGGGTATTATTACATTGGTTGGTGTCTTATTTTTTGTTTTTTTCATTTATTCTGGCATTATTTTCCAGTGTTATTTGTATGGTCAGTCCTTTTCATGTCATCCATTCTAGTGAATCTTCTGCATCACAATAGATTTCAAATTGTTGTTTTATTACCTTGGGTAAGCCCTTGCAAATGTGTGAGAAGAGATCTTACTTCAAGTAAGTTTCTTCTGTTGAGCATAGGTTAAGCATCAACCATCTGGAATGCAGGTTTAGCTGCCTCATTGAGACACCATCTCAAGATACCAGAGATGGTGAGATCATCCCTCTCTTAGTCCTCAACAAGACCATATGCTCCCTGGAGCAGTTTTATCATAAGGAGAGATTCTAGCATCATCAGCCACCAAAGTGCTGATCAAATCAGTTAACCTCAAGAGGTTTGCAGGCCCAACATCACCCACACAGCTGACGCCTAGTTGGTTAATCACAGAGAATGAATGAATTCTCATGACTGAACATAAACAGGAGTAGTTTGCTGAGAAGTTGACTATTGCAGAATGAGTGGTTTAGGTGAACAAAGATAATGATATCCTCAGATTAATGAAGAGGTGTCTTACAGTGATGTTCTCCAAAGAACACTTGGTGCACCTACAATTGCCTGGGCAACAACTAGCCTTGGACATAGAGTGCATCACCACCCACGTCAAGATTACCTCCAACCAAGTTAACAAGCTATGCAGCTGTGGCCTATGAAACACATTCTGGGACATGATAAGGCATGCTAAGATCAACTACCCAGTTACCATTGGAACCACCAAGCTAAGTAAGAAAGTAGAGCTCAGTCAGATAGAGACTAATGCTGAGAAGATTAATCTGTTGTGTATTCCACCACCACATATCATGACTCTGCTTATCCTACTGTAGAGTCACTTGGGGCCCACTTTTTTGAAGTTATTATTTTGGCACTCTGGAATGGTGTTGTGTCTTTTTGAAGTTTTGATTTCTTGATTCATTGCTATTTACTTGTATCAATTTGTTTTAATCAATTATTTGAATTTCAAGTATAGTTATTTTGATAGTGTTAGTATTTATCCCCTTGTTTTAACTTTGCAAGGGAAATTGTGCTTTGAAACTTTAAACAAGTCAGGTAATAAATTACAGATTTTTGTAATAAATATCTGAGTCACTGCAGTGAAGTGCACAATAAATCTGGCTTCCTTCTACTGCATTTGATTTTTCCAATTATTTATCTATTAACCCCCTTTAGATTCATTGATTAAAGATTTGCTAATGATAACTGTTGCTTAAAATCCCTCAATAATTTGGGAGGAAACTGCACCAGATCTGGGGCAACAAATAGCTCCTAACAGTGACAGCCTGAATCATGGCTGCTTTAGGTTACAACTATGTGTAGGGAATAAAACCATTTATTCAATCTGTTTGTACATGCACTTAATAATTTACACTTTGCAAATATACCATGCACAGCAATTATGTGCTTGTTACTTATTATATATTTTCATGAGCTGAGATAAGAGAACTCTGAGATAAATTGTTTATTGAGCTAGAAATTAATACTTGAGACACACAATTATCACCATGGCAAGGAAGGATGGCTTCAAAGATGTGGCTTTGGCATGATGCCATGTGAATTGGTCACTGCTGGAGTTCTGTATGGAATGGAATTTCTGTATTTGTTTGGCAAAATCAGTGAACCACCAATGTATTTGTTTCTGCTAGAATGCGGGTTGCTCTCTGCTATGGTAGTCTTTGCAACCTTTGATTTAAACTCTTGAGTTACCCAGTACTGCTAGAGTAGTTAGTGCTCCCTCTGATTCTACAGTATCTCCTTTTGTTCTTCCAGTTTTTATTTTTCTCATTTTTGCTATTTAACATTAATAGTTGTAATTCATTTCTTAAACTATTGATTTCCAGTTGCATTGCCTCATTGTCTTCTTGCAGTTTAATATTTTGGTAACTGATTCCATTCTTTTAATAAGAAAAAAATTTTCTGATAAGAAGTATATCTTCTTAAATTGATAATTATGCTGTTACAAAAAATTAAACATACACATTAATTAAGTTATTTGATTTTTTTTACCACATTATGTCACATTAGGAATGATTTCGATTATGTATAAATACAATGACTTAGCATTTGTTCATACTTTTACTAACATCATTACATGTATAGTGAAATTGCTTCATATGTACAATGGTGGTCACTGGGAAAGGGCTTTTTACTGTATGAAGGTTGTGAAACAGCTTCTGTGCCTTTAGAACCTTATGTGTATATTGTAGAATCACAGACTGTAAAAGTAATCAAACTAGAAAACTAATTGACTCTGCAGAAGGTTTTAAGTAGTGGCCATACAAATACAGCCCTTATTCCAGCAGAAAAAGAACTTATAATTTAAAATTGGTAATTCATCCAAGTTAAGTAGTTACTTTAGGTAAAATCCAAGATGACCCATTCATATGGTTTCCAGCCAAAGTGATGTCTTCAGAAAAAGTCAAGTGCCTAACTTGATTGAATGGTGCTACCATATTTGTCTCACTTTTTAATTTCTATCTCATAACTGCAAATAAACATCCCATTTTCATTGTTATCTCTCAGCTCACTAAATAATAGCCTGTAATTGCCAGGCATTTGTGCTAACCAATGGTATAGTATCATCACAGTGTTGTAAATTATAGGTGCATGTATGTGTTGAACATTGAATGAGAGATTTATTATTGCCCTATGCATAACTGTATACATAACCTAAGTGGTCCACAATTTGGGCTGGATAGTCTAAAAAGATCTGCAGGAGATATGTGTTGCCCTGTACTTTGAGAAAACACTCCCAAATTGTCACCTTACTTATGCAATTATTTTCATATCAAAGATAAATAAAGATAAATATAGAGGTAAAACAGTAGTTGAAGCTAGATAAACTCTATTGACCTTTGTCTAAATGTTTTCTCAATTTATACAAAAACAAGATCATTACCTGCCTTTGTTTACAATAAATTGCTTAATGTAAGTCAGCTAATTCTTTTCCCTCATAAATTAAATTTGAGCAATAAAAATAAGCACCATCAAGGGGACATGAAACTAAGGGTAGTAAACTAAGATCAAAATTACTAAATTTACATCATGTTGACATCATTACAAACGTAAAAATAAAGGCTCTATAAATTTTCACATTTCCCTGAGTGACTCTACACACCTCTGCTTGCTCAAATTAATTTTCAGACAATAACTGGAGAGCAGGCCCAGAGACTATCTTCTGTGTGGCTGTGACCATTTCTATAGCTAAGTCCTCTTCAAAGGTCTACCCTTTGAAATACTTTGGTTCTCATGTGATCTGCATTAGCACTTCTCTCTGTGTTACTACTTCATCTTTTAATCAAAAGAAATTAATCTTCAGCATCTTAGAGCATATAGGACAATTTCTTCTCAGGTTTTTGAGGCGTTGCATAAATGTATCAGGGAATTTCTCATATACAAGAAACCCTTCATAGCAATCATTAACATCATCATTGTGTCTGTGTCCAAACTTTGTGCATTCCATATTAGGGTAGAAGTGTATGAATACTTCTCTCAGTGATCCCATTATGGTGGCATGATCAACAAAGAGTTAGCAAAAATCTTGGACTTGACTCAGGGTTATCAGTAGTATTAAGAGACTAGAAGCACGTGTCACTTTTTTCTGATTGGCAGAGAGGGGGCCGAGACCCTGTTCCACTTTTCGCTGATTGGTCGAGAGGGGGAGTCCATTACATGCCACTTTTTTGTGATTGGTTGAGAGGGGTGGCCTTTGACCTGAGACGTCGTGGATATTGCCGGGGGTGTTTTACTGACGTCATGGATGTACTTTTACTAGGTTTTGTGTTATTTATGTGGCCTAATTTAGTTTGCATTTTTTTACTTTTTTAGTTTTTACTTTCCCACAATAACATAAATTACATGTATTACTTTCCCACATTAAATTACTTTACATGTATTACGTTCCCACTTTACATACTTGTTTAAAAAGTGGAATCGAAAAATATTTCTAAATAAAAAATAAATATTAATAATAATATTTAATAAACGTACATGGTAAAACCCACATACGTATTTAAGAATGTAATTTATTCTACACTTTGCTT
>CABFPE010000627.1:218118-235527 GCA_900660155.1 Hofstenia miamia | reverse complement strand
TATATATATATTATACACATTGTAGAATCGGAGGGACAACTAACAATTCAGTAATCTGACTCAAACAACACGGGTGTTCCATAGTGGTAAGAAAAAACAAGCATAAACCTAGCCATCCTCTGGTTCCAATGAAACAACTGATCAGTAATTAAACATAACTATGTTTAGATTCAAAAAGAGTTGTGTCCACCAATTCCACATAGCATCACAACAAAGTTCTACCATGAGCTAAGTGTTCCTGAGCTGAAAATTAACAGTGCTGCCCTATACCTTGTCTCAATTCATATGATCTATCTCAATAAAGTTTGTTATCCCTAGCATATGTATAAATAAATGAATATAAATAGCATGTAATTGCCATGCATTTGTGCAAGCCAACATGCATGATTTAACCAGTGTAATAAATTATGTGCATTTGTCCAAATGAAAAGAAAAGAACAAGTTTTTATATACAAACCATACACTTACACCTAACCTAATGCGACCACAATTAAGGGTGTGGAGAGAAGGAGCTAATAGTTGCTACTCGTCCTGGCACTGGTTCCCAAATTTTCATCAGAGCCTAATTCATTATCACCATTGCAAATAAAAGCAAAAAGATAAAACCACAGTTAGAGTAAAGTTAACACTAGTGTTAAGCTAATTGAATAGATTTTCTGCTTGAATTACAATGTGTCCTAGGTATTTATACAAAATGAGTTAATACCTGCATTATTTAGAATTTTCCCTTGTTGATCAAAGTTTAAATTAAGCAACATGAATTTAAAATGAGAGGACAATCAACTAAAACACTAGTTCATATGACTAATGTTGAAATTAAACAATTGCAAAGTAGATTGAAATAAATCATAACAAATCAAGACACTATTTACAAAAAGGTTCATAAATTATATAATAAATAATATTAATATAAAATAAAAGATATCAACAGTAACCAAGGAAACTTTTGCTAAAGGTTGCTGGTTGGTTCTTAAAACAGTCAATTCATAATCTTATGGCTGTCAGAATTTATCTTACATCTGTCAGAAAAAGATGTAACTATGGAAATCACTTTTAGCCAATAGCATTAATCAAAAAGCATTATCAATATGGTAAATAGTAAAATACTTAAAAATATTAAAATAACTTTTGAAGTATAGGTAATTGATTAAAGTGAAACCTTTCAAAAATTTAGATTATTATATAAATAGGAAGCATGTGAAATGTTATTTTAATGCATTTCTCATATAGTTACTATTTTAACTAGATGTCTCTTAAGTGATGTCCCAATAAAGCACAATTTAAACAAAATCGACTTTTTCTGACAGTTGTAAGATAAATTTTGACAGCCGTAAGATTATGAATTGTCAGATTTAAGAACCAACCGGTTTCTGTAGTTACATTTTCTAGTATCTGTTTTGAGATTTTTGGTATTCATTTTGAGATATTTTCAAGTGGTTCTAGAACTAACTAAAATTTGATTTGCTTATTAAACTAGTTGGAAGCAAGCATTTATATACTTTATTGTTAAGTGTTGAGACAAAAATTTTCAATTTTTTTAATGAAATTGATGGGGTGGTACGCTCAATCGCCAATCTATCTCGCTAAAAGCCAAACACTGTTGATGAAGGGACATCAATTTTCTACATAGCAATAGCCTTATAAAGAATTTGTTTGATATTGTACCAAAGGGACAAATGTTTATAAAGATTTAGGCAAACATTTATGTGTTAGAAACAATATAGTGGGTATAAAAATATTCAAAATATCCTAAAAATATTATTATGTCATATATATATCTATATATCTAATAGTTTACATGCAATAGTTAATAATTATTTGCATTCCAGATTGAAAAATCTAGTGACATGAAATATTTTGTTTAGCAAAGCAAAATTATAGTGCGATAATTAGAATAACAACTATATGAAATGTGTGCTTTATTGCTAGATCAATAAAGATAATCTAAAAGGATTTTCAGCATACATTAAGGTGAAATTTTAAAATAAACCGAGATAACATATATTGTGGTAATTTGACAAGTAATTATTACTGTCCTTTTGCCGACAGTTATTGGCTTTTAGCGAGATAGATTGGCGATTGAGCGTACCACCCAAATTGATGTGTCTATTTTGTTTTATATTATATGTCTAAATTAACTTTTTGATAATTGATTTTGGGTGAAGTGTTATGCAATCAATTTAGTCAAAAAATATATATTTCTTGAAATTGAAAATCTTAATATATCAAAAGAGTAGGGTATTGTATGGGGGTTGTGACTGCAGCTCGATATTCAAAATTTATGAGAATAACTAAACTTGACTCTAAGTGAAATGAGTGTGTAGTATTCCAAACCGCTAATCACATTAAAAGTGATAGGAGACCAATACTTAAATTAAAATCGTCCGAAAGCTTTAAGCTTGTGTTTATGTATGAAGGGTTCTAAAATATAGAGAATATTAATTGCAAGATAAGTGAGTGCCATAGTAGTCTAATGCTGAAAATACTCAGCAGTTGTAACATTCAATTTCGTAATGTGTAATGTAATTATATAATATTTACACCACTTTTAACTAGCAATTTTAAACATTGCCAACTACTTTTTTTAGCAATAACAGCTTTTATATTACCAATAAAGGTTATAAATTATCATTTTAAAAGTTATACATTTTACTTTTATTGAATATCAAGCTGTAGTAACAATCCCTATTGTACGTGTAAGTGAAGCGATCCCATAATTTTCAAGAATAATGCTCTGAATCCATTCATCTAAAGCATTGATCTTCCTGGTATTGTGCCTGATTGAAGCCTTCACCTTTTTCTTGATAAGATACTTAACAAGAGGGCTGATATACTCTGGGTCCTTGGAACTCATTCTCACTCTTTTCATAGGACAGGCAATGTCAAGTGTCCAGTGAATAAACTTCAGCAACTCGTCTGTTGCAAGATCAGGATCCCCAATATTGAAAATGTGATCTAAATCAGCGGTATCCATCAGATAGTTGAAGTACTGCATGTTGGCTTTGTTCTGGTCTCTAAAATAAGCGTACGTACGAATGGCCTTTTCTTGCTCGACTGGTCGACACAGTATGCCTCTGTGATCGGTAGGTAATGACGCATCAATAATCTCAGGCTGCTTAAAGAGTAACGGATGGTTTGTGAGAACAAAATCGATTGTTTTATCTCCGCGCGTAGGCCCGGTGGCCAAGATAGAAAGCGTAGTTGAATTGACTATCTCCTCTGGGTCAAGATCGTTGAAGTCGCCACAAACGATAATAGTTGCATTAGTAAATTCTACAGCAATCCTATCCATGACATGTACCAAGTGTTCGATATAGCTATCCTTTTTGTTAACTGCAGGGGGATAATACAGAAGACCAAAAATAACGGGATGCGTGTAACTGGAAACTGAAAACCACAGTATTTCTAATTCGGATTCAGAATACTGGTCGAGAATAAGCACTGTCGCGGTGTTCCGAATGTAAGCACAGACACCTCCCCCAGTACGTTTTTCCGAACTTGAAACACTTCTATCACTTCTGATGAGAGTATAATTGGTGATATGAACAAATTCATTGCATATATCTGATGTTAACCAGCTTTCGCATATACAGCACACTTCTATATTATAAGTAATCAGGTCAGCTTGGAGAAGAGTACTGGCATTCGCTTTTTTGATCGATCTGGCATTAAGGAGTAACGTCGCAGGTATCTTCTGAGATAGTCATGCGGACTCTGCCCATGTGCCATCAACACTTTTAACCAACAGTTTGAGGTTTTTGATGCGTAAATTTGTCCGAGGAACGCCATCTTCGATCATTTGCTTTCTCTTTTTCAATACATTCTGTTCAAGCAGCCGATCCGCGGATGACAAATCGGGTGAGATATAAACATTAGGCAACTCTGTAAAATCTTTCAACTTTGACAACGATGATAAAATTCTCCTTTTATTCCACGCAGTATCAACAGAGACGAGAAGTGTCCGCGTTTTATCCTTGTCATACTTTCCAATACGCCAAATATCAGTAATCTTACAGTCAACACCAATATGGTCCAGGAGCAATTCCAAATTTTTATGGTCGTTCCAGATGACATTGTCCTTTTTATCTGCTTCAGATATTCCGCGAATACGTAGAGCTATTGGATTCGCCACCTTTTCTGTCTTCTTTTGGATTAGCTGTGGTTGAGGGACTTGAACCGGATCTTTCTTCACCACATAATCTTCGAGTGATTTCTTTATGGTTTCCACAATTATTTCTTGTATATCATCCTTCAACATCTTCACAGGGGGCTTTAAGTTCTGTTTCACGTTTCCTACCCAGATAACAAATTTTCGTCTAAACAACATTGTTTTTTGGTTGTTTTTTTATGGTTGTTTTAACATTGAAATGGCACCCTTTTGACTGGTCTAAACAACATTGTTCCAACAACGTCACATTAGGTTGCTTTTTGGTTGTTTTTTCTGAATAAAAAAGCACTATTTTTAGGTCATAACAACATTATTTTATGTTGCCCATGATTGTTCTAGCATTACTTTTATATGCACTACAACAAATTTATATTGATAATCAGTTCAAACATTGCTGTTTAAACTAACACAAGCCCAACAAAGGGCAGAACAGTAGTACAATAAATACATTAAATACAACATTTGCTGAAATTTTGAATGAATGTCTTGATTTTAAATGATAACAATAAGCATAAAAATCTGCCAAATTTAAAAAAAATTTAAACTTTTAAAGTTAAGTATAATTTTGAAATAATACTTTTTAAATCGTAAAGAATCTCTTCTGCTCAAATATAACTTTTTTATCTGACAGATAATTTGAAGGTGTCCAAATATTCATGAATAAATTATTTTGAAAATTCGCTTACCAAGTATATTATAATTTTTCACAAATTTAATATTTCAAAAAAGCTTTTTGCAATTCTGTTCTTTATATAAAAATGATCTAGTAATCAAAATGATGAAGTGAGTTCTATTTAATATCATCTGCTTGAATCCTAAATTGTCACATTTTTAGTTGCTCAAATTAGTATTAATGGTTGTTATTAGGATGTTAATGGTTGCTGCAACAACCAAAAGTATGAAACAACCATAAAAAACGTAAAAACAACCAAAACTGTTATCTGGGTGTGAGCAACAATGGCTTGAAAAGCATTCATTCAAAAACAGAATTTTAAATAATGTTTTGATTTATCTGGGCAGCTCTGAAAAGAGCTGATAAAGTTAGTAGCTCTGAAAAGAGCTGAGTCAAAATTATGATAACTTTGGAAAAATGCAAGCCTTCCAAAATGCCAAAGAATCCTTAAGAAGATTTAAGATGTAGTCTTCATCAAATGCCACTTCAATTGTTCTGACTTTGCTGGAATCCCCAAATCTACTGAAGCAATGCAAAACAAGCCATGCATTCTTCTACTCATGAGCATTTGCAATTGAATTTGGGAGTAGAAATGAGGTTTGAGCTTATAAGATTCATCATAGTAAGAGGAAATGCAGCCAACACTTGCTGGACACTTAATTTCAATAACAAAATCCTCAGAAATTTTGTAGGAACTTGCTCCAAACATGGGAAAGTAAGCTCTAAGGTATAATCCTGCCTTTTCAATCTAAATATAGTAAGTATGATATTAAAAATTAAAGTAATACATTAAAATCATAATTTTCTTTAACAATGCCCAGCACACAAACTTCCAAAGCTAACCCATGATTGACAGCAAATGTTTGAATAGGGTTTGATCTTAGTATCCACCTAACTAAGCTGCCATCAGACGTTTGACATCAGCAGCATCATAAACATTAGAAGCCATAATGCGTCCAAAACAAAGTTTATGCATATATTGAGATTCTGCTTGGCCAAGAGTTCTTAAATGTAAGTCTTTCTCCAGTGCCTCTAATATGTTGGACATTGATTTGCTGAAAAACTTAATGCAATCATCAACTGAACAACTCTGTGTTTTTTGTAAATCAAACATCATGACATCAATATACAATTTGGATATTAAAGCTGGGTACATATGATTAAAAAGAATAGAGCTATGAGAAATCAACTGCCTGGCTTCCGAAAAAAACAATGTGCTGCTAAATTGGCAGTGACATTGAGAGGAAAAATCTGATGCCTAAATATACAAATGTTTTTTTTTACATTTAATGAAGTTACAATGTTGTAATAAATTTATGTGATGTAAAATTAGTTCATATATGTTATATATATATNTTCTGTACATGTGTACAGATGTGTTTATCATACACCACGAATCAGTAGGTAAGCGTATTGTTCATTATCTTCCTATTAGAAATACACATAATTTTAAACTGGGATTTGATCTTGTCAATCGTAATATAATATTACTATTCTTTTCAAGTATGCCGTAGCAAACAACAGTAATTATATCGAAGACTAAGAACGTACAAGATCTTATTCATTAAATGCCTCTTCATTGCTAAATTATAAATATAAATTAAGAAAATTTTTTGGATATTACAGTAATGGGACAGCATAGATAATCGGGTGAATAGATACTAAACTGGTTCACGAATGATTTACCAGACTGAACAAACTGAATCTTCTATATTATAATCAATACTTAATGATGAACATGGTAACATCAAAGCGACATAAAAAGTAAACTACATGTACATCAAATTTCTAATATAAACATGTGTGTTGAAATGTCATATTTAACCTTGAGGTCAGATAACTCAAAAGGCAATCAATTTTGAAATTTGAACTACAAACAAATTTTGGTGTCTTTTTTCATAGCTCTTGATTCCTATATCTAACTAATTACAATTTATTCAAGTCAGGTACAAGATTTGCATTGTCTGCATTAAGGTTTGCTAAAGGTTATGTAAGATGCAATTTGTAGCAAAACCAAAATAGTTTAGTTGAATACAAGTTACATTGTTCAAGCTATTTGTTTCCATTATGAATGTGTTTATAGAAAATTCAGTATATTTTATTTCCCAATTTTTTTACATAATTCAAAATTGTTGAACTTGAAAAAAAACTAAGAGATAAAAGAATTCATTTTCAAGTGGATGAATGTGAAGGTGATTTTCATGCTGAGGGCTGTAGCTACAAAGGCAAGAGTTTACAAAAATATGATTGCACCTCAATAATAAATTAAATAACACTTTGCCTTTTGCTGCAACTAAAGATTACTAAGATGCAAATTTGGGGAGAATCAGCAATAATCAACCCTGAATTGGAAAAGAGCAAATAGAACACTGCTAGCATAATACAAACCCAGATAACAATTTTGGTTGTTTTTACGTTGTTTATAGTTGTTTCATACTTTTCGTTGTTGCAGCAAACACTAACATCATAATAACAACTTTAGTAAAAAATAATCTGTGAGCAGATGCTTGCAAATTTAACTCAATTTGTTATTTTATTACTAGATCCTTTTATATGAAAAAGGATTTGCAAAACCTTTTTTGACATTTTTAATTTGTGAAAAATTATAATATACCAGATAACTGAATTTTCAAAATAATTTATTCATAAAATATTTGGACACCTTGACATTGACTGTTAAATATCATAAGTTACAATTGAGCTGAAGGGATTTTTCACGACTTAAGAAAGTACTATTTCAAAATTGTGCTTAATTTTAGATTTTTAAATTTTTGTTAAATTTGGCAGATTTTTATGCTCATTGTTATTATTTATATACAAGACATTCATTTAAATCTTTAACAAATGTTTGTATTGAATATACTTAACAGTATCTCAAAGATAGTGGTCTGCCCTTTGTTGGGCTTGTGTTTGTTTAAACAGCAATGTTTGAACTGCTTAGTAATATAAATTTTTATTTTGCATACAAAAGTAATGCTAAAACAAGCATGTGATAAAATAAAACAATGTTGTTATGACCTCAAAATATTGCTGTTTTATGAATAAAAAACAACCAAAAAGCAACCAAATGTGAGGTTGTTGAAGCAAAGTTGTTTTGACCAATGAAATGGTACCATTTCAACGTTAAAACAACTTTGTTTTTGACACATAGAACAACCACATAACATCCCAAAACAACATTGTTTAGACCTTAAATTGTTATCTGGGAAGGCACAGACCTTTTAAATCAAATGTTACAATCTTGACCAGGTTAGATTTCCTCATGCAGCTTAAACAAATATAAATTATACATTACAAATGAAAAACTAGGTGATTTTATCACTACAAAAAACCTTAGCCTGAGACATTTGAAGAAAATTTGGTGTAATCCATACTCTAGAATTTCTTTAATTAATTTAAAAACTGTTGAATTAAAAAATGAAATATTAATTTTAGATTCTAACAAGTTCTTAGATGGTTTTTTAGAAAGTTCTGCATTGTAAAATTTCATTTTCTTATGCCTTAGTTTTCTAAGGAATTTTTTTATGTTAATTTCAGTTACATTGCTTGCATATACAATAATTAACTTTCATAATAAGATTTAGTACTTAATCTAAAATTTTGATTGCTACATACAAGATTTAATACTCCTGATTCCTTGTGTCATGAGTTAGACATTGTCAGTAAGGCTTACCTTGTACTTGTTTCATGGGCCCAACAATATTATCCTTTAATTTTCATTATTTATTCATAACACTTCTACATCTACCAAATAATTAATTTTTAAGAAATGAAACTAATCTATAATTATCTTGGTAAAACCATAACTACAAACTGAGACTATTTGTGTCCTGACAGAAATTTAAATGTGTATCACCAATTTGACTAAAGAATTATCCATATTTGTTTCCATTACAATTGAAATCCAAATGAATCAGGTTTGTGAACTGAATCACCCAATAGTCACACTTGGAACAGAGGGAAATTTGAGAAAAGGTGAAGAAAAATCTGGTCAATCTGCACCCTTAATATATAATGATTATAATGTAATTTTTCTTGACTAAATTTTCCCCATGGATTCCATGGAAAGTAATCTACTTTTGATTACCTAAAAATACTCATAAGAGTGTTTTCAATTAAATTTCCTATACACATTCTTGTTTAAAGTGTGAAATCATACTCTTTATATTTCAGTTAAAAAAGCTCTGTGCAGTGTTGATAGTGATCATGAATTACTATGCATGTTATAATCTACATTACAAAACTTGTTTTTAAGTTCATACTACTTAAGCTAATGCAAGATTAAATTATCAAAGGAATGGTCAGAAAGCCTAGTTCCTGGTGTCATGAAGGGATGCTTCCTACTTGCCTTCATCAACTACATCAGGTTAAGATTTTCAGATGTAAGATTTTTATATTAGAAGTTTACTACCTGTTCAAACTTTGCATGTAGCTAAACTATTATTTAAGCTATGAACGTATTTAAAGTTATCATATAGTAGTAATAAGTTAATTAAATGTAAAGGTAAAATTCCCATGTTGGATAAATTTTTTTAATTAGGAAATTGAAGGTATAAATATATTATCTAAGTACAATTAATATATGGGAATGATGTAGATTTATTGTACTTTCTTCTAAATTTTATTCTGATATATATATATATATATATATATATATTTACAGTATTAAACTAATATAAAGTTGCAGTTGTTGAATAATTAATAGTTTACTTTCTATGATCTATGCTTTTGGAATTTCCTAAAATGAGTTGTTTTATAAATATATTTGATAAATTCATATAGTGGTATGCAAGACTTACACAAAACAATGTTTAGTAAACTTTTTTTAGCCTCCAAGTTTTGTTTAGAGACTATATAACAATTGTATCATTATTTTGCAGCAAATTAAGTAGCTGAATGTAGGATTTTTAATGTCATATTTTTTAATGTCTTTGCTAATTAATGTCATAATTTTTTAGTTTTGTCATTCTTTGTTGTCATTATTCCATTGCATATTCATGTCCTAATTTTTAACATTGTTATTTTAATTGTTATTTTTACAAATGACTCTTCCTAAACCTAACTCAAAACCTTATTTCTTAATTATTTTATAGACCTAAACCCTAACACAAAATCGTATTTTCATTATTTTATAGACCAAAGCCCTAACCCAAGTTAAGTATATTTAATAAATTATATTTATGAAATCAAAAATTTACAACATTAAAAATGATGACTTTAAAAATCTATGACATTGATATGCTAAATAAAATATTTATTATTCTGGTGGAAACATATTAAATTATAAACAGAACTTGTAATGCAGTTGTTGATTCAACTAGGAATATCTAATGTGACATCATCCTCTAAATATTTAAATTTAATTTTTTGTTAAGATTAAATTTATTTTGATTAAGTAATTGTACCAAACAAAATCAATAAGTTAATCTTTTGAAAAATAGTTGAGTATGAAAAGAGCTTATTTCTGTCCCAGCAGAAGATTTAAATGTGCAAGACACTCATTTTCCATAAAAAAACTATTAAACAGCTTAGTTTCTATTTATAATTTAATTAAACAAACCTGATTAATGTGCCTGGAAAAGCAGCAAAAGTTACAATAAAAACAGAAGACAAAAACAAGCAATGAAAATGTACTAGATTGTAAGGTATTGTCAAATTATCCCTAAAATGATTAAATAGGAATTATTTGTTAACTTAGATTTATTTCAAGTAAGAATTGTAACAAATGAAATTTTTCTGTTAATTTTTTTGATTGATATTTAAGAATAACACAAGTTTAGTTCTGCTGTGGCAGAAAATTTGAATGCACAAACTAGCCATTTGTCAAAACCAAATTACAAACAGGTTCATTGCATTTGAAATTTAAAATGAATAATCCTGATTCATAAACTTGCAATTAGCAACAAAGCTTGTGGCATAAGTAGAAAGAAAAAAATAAGCAGGGAAAAAGTATGAGAAATTGGTTTGTCAAAAACTCTTAATTCCTTGATATTTAGTGAATTTAACAATTTTACATTTTACACTAAGAAATAAATTTGTATACTTTTAACGGTTTTCAAAAAATGTAACAGGCTTTTTAATGCATTCTAAATTACATGATTCTGTTGTATATTCTATCTGATATTTATATTTTCATTTAATTTCATTTGTACAAGTACTTTATTACATCTTTTGTGTTTTTTGTTTAGCAATATACTCTCTTATTTTACCTTTGTTGTAGTATTTCAGATAGATATGAGCTTAAACAATTTAGGTGATTGGGATTAGTAATATTTTTCTACCAAATTCCCATTTTCAAGATTGATGTTACAGACTCAGCCATTATTCAATCTAGGATAAACTGTAGGAGTTTTCATTTGCTTACACTATCATAATCAATATAATGAATTCATCAAAAATGCATGTTAAAGCTAATTTAAATATTTTATATGTAACAGTAATAATTCTTAGCAAATGCCTGGTTAAAGTAGTGGAATAAACTCAATGAATGAATAAATGATTATTCCTTATCTTTCTTAAATTAACCTTAAACATCTTTGGAATTAGGTATTAAAGTAAATGAAGTTGTTATTAAACATTAAGGTATTTTGTTCAAATTTCCACTCTTTTGCTAAATGAGTAAGCATATTTCATTTAAATTCAGTAAATGCTTGTTTATCAGGTAAGAATTTATGATCTTAAGACTGCATTGACCCTGGTTAAGATACTGAATAAAAATGGTTGTTTTTCTTTAATATATGAGATCAATGGTAAATATCCTATCTAATCAGAAATCAATTTAATAATTAAGTAACAAAGTCATTTACAAAATAATTGCCATAAATATAGCTAAGCAAATGCAATAAAATGAAGTTGACAAGTAGTAAAGAACAAGCTGATGATGAAATTATATTAAGATACATAAACAACCATAACTCTGCTTCCTCCTGCTCTTCCACAGCAGACATCTTTGTGAAACATTTTGCCACAGAAGATAAGGCACAAAACCTGAATATATTGTTTTTGAGTAGCATAGGTCAGCATGTCTAGAACTGAGCAACAATTAGCCTAATCTTAATAATCTTATTGTTCACACATAGGTTAAACAATGAATTCTTCTTTTAGTGTTCTATGAATAGAACTGAGCATCATATTGTAGAGTCACTCAGGGAAATGTGAAAACTTATAGAGCCTTTATTTTTACTTTTGTATTGATGTCAACATGACATAAATTTAGTAATTTCGATCTTAGTTTACTACCCTTAGTTTCATGTCCACTTGATGGTGCTTATTTTTATTGCTCAAATTTAATTTATGAGGGAAAAGAATTAGCTGACATGATTAACTTACATTAAGCAATTTATTGTAAACAAAGGCAGGTAAAGATCTTGTTTTTATATAAATTGAGAAAACATCTAGACAAAGGTCAATAGAGTTTATCTAGCTTCAACTACTGTTTTACCTCTATATTTATCTTTATTTATCTTTGATATGAAAATAATTGCATAAGTAAGGTGACAATTTGGGAGTGCTTTCTCAAAGTACAGGGTGACACATAGCTCCTGGAGATCTTTTTAGACTATCCAGCCAAAATTGTGGACCACTTAGGTTATGTGTATGGTTACACACAGGGCAATAGGACTGTGATGCCAGTGTGGTGGCAATTAGTGGTGTTCTGAGTCAAAAAATTAATGGAATCAAGAGCCCCATCCAATATTTTAGCAGAAAACTTTGAGCAGCAGAAAAGAATTATGGAGCCACCAAATGTGAGATGCTGGATTTAGTAGAATCTTTAAGGAAATTTCGCTACTTCATATTAGGACGCAAATTTATCATGCACACTGATAACAGTGCATTGGCATGGTTAAAGAAGTTTAGTGGCAACAAGTCTAACATAGTGGCTCAGTGGATCAAATATTTGAATGATTTCTCTTTTTCACCTGAACACAGATTACTGGACAGCATTGCCCAGTTAATAAAGATATTTAAAAAAGCCACCTGGAGAAAAAATTCCATTCACATTTATTCCTCACAATGAGTATGAATTAATACCTGAGATCAATGTGGATCACCGCAGGAAGCCTATCTTGCCAATCATGATAAGAGAGGAAATTTCAGAAAAAGAAATAATACATCATCAGTGCCATGACCAGATCTTATCAGATATCCTGAAAAGAATAAATGATCCTTACTTCCCTACCTTGCCAGAGGTTAACCAATATTTTAAGCATTACAATTGGCAAACTAATGACAATGGATTACTGTATGTGAAAGGCCAAAACAACTGCATCACAATCCCAGAATATTTCAGGAGGGACCTAGTCCACAGAGTTCATGAGAGGGGACACCTCAGGATACTCCAAACTGAAAAGACCTTCAATTTTCAATATATAACAATTGGCATATGAGCAGCCATGGTAGATGTAATCAATAAATGTGAAAAGCGCCTCTTACACAACAATAGTCACTTCCCACAGTAGGGCTGAGCTCAAATCCCATGCAGTGGAAAGCCCTAATAAAGTAGTACACATGGACTTGGAACAACTGTCAAGGGATGAAGATTGCTTTCAATTTCTTCTTGTCATGGTGTATCATTTCACAAAATATGCCCACATTATCCCCTCAACAGTACTACAGCAGAAAGAGTAGCAGACAAGATCATAAAAGAATGGATATTGAAATATGGACCCTTGTGCAAATTAGTCTCTGATCACAGTCCTCAGTTCAAAAGCAATCTCATTCAAGCTCTAATGAAGGATTTAGAGGTCATCCATGAACTCACCACAGCCTACCATCACCAAGCCAATGGACTAGTCAAAAGGCTAAATCAAACTCTCATAAAGTTAATCAGAGTGGCCCTATTGCAGGCTGTGGGAAAGGATTGGAGGCACGTCATTGAGTGTATAGAATACTTTTACAACACATTAGTACACTCAACTATGGGGGTTAGCCCCTTCAAAGCAATGTTTGGATGTGAAGCTATGACATCTCTCACTATGATGTTCCCCAAATATACAGATAAAAGTAGTGAACTTTATGTTGATAGGTTAATGCAAGATGTGCAACAGATTCATTTAACTATCTGTCAAAATACTAACCAATCCAGCATATGGCAGAAAAAGATGTTTAATCAAAAATTGTACAGAGAACCTCATAATTGGGGTAACAAAGTTTTTGCTGACTTGCTTTACATAGTACCTGATCATAATCAAGTGCGCAAACTAGCCAATGATTGGCAAGGCCCATTTACCATAGAAAAAGTTTACACTAATTGATAACAGAATTGATACTTACAAGGTATATGAGAACTTAACTGATTTCTCAGAGGATGATTTCTCTGAAATTGAATTTAATAATGGTAATATTAATATTGATGACTCAGAGTCAACATGTGTACTCCCTCAAAGGAGGGTGAGATATAATAACACCTATGATCCCAACATCTGGGATTTAAACCTCATAACTCTATTTAGGAATGTATCCCCACAGCAGAAAATGTGAGTCACCAGCTCCCCCATCCCGCCACCAAGTGAAAAGGAGGATGGCAAGTAGCAGTCATGATCAAGAAGCTTCTTCTAGGCAAGAGAGACACATATTTTCACTTGTTGAGGCAAGTGATAGAAAAAGAGGACGCAGCAAAGGTGCTGAGGAGAACCTGATTCCATGTGTGCAAAATGTAGCTCCATGACTCACAGAGGAGACAGCTATGACGTCCTCAACATCTCACCCCTATGTGGGGAGAAACATATCTCCATGTATGTGAGAGGAGCTGGCACATAATAATGATAAAAACTGTAAAACTTGTTTACCCTTTAGAGAATTACAAATAGTAAATAAACCCCATTTAAGTGACTCAATAGACCCTTCAAACTCAAGGAGCTCATTGGCAGCCACTTCCACAATCAGATCCAAGATGACAGAAGAAAGGAAGAAGAAAATGTCAAAGGTTGGAGAAGAAACTCTACACCCATACTATATCACCACTCAATGAGCAACCATATTCATATGCAACAACATATTGGAAGAAACAAAGAATCAGTTGTGAGGGACATACAATGGCAAAACATTTAATTGCTCAGTCAACATAATCCCATTTGTGATAGATGCAGAATGCTGTCCAAAAGTTAACACCATAATTTGCTATGATTTGAAAATGCTTGAGGAATTCAGTCACATATATTGGTGTAGTACAGTTCATATATCTTTTGATGAGGATTTCAACATTTACAACCTCTGTCAGTTCCTCAATAATGGCAAAAGCATCAATAGCTTTGAATGTGTAAATATTGAGTTCAACAGCCTCCTAGTTATTTATTTTCTGTGAGTGCATGAGATCCACAATGATCATATTATGGATCAAATCAAAATTGCATATAGAATAGCCAAAGTAGAAGAAATACGCCTAGTGATGGTGCTCAAAGAAGAGTATGAAGAAGGCATACCTGAACCCATAGAAAATTTACATTTTTGAATGGAGAACTTTATAATTCTTTTCAGATCAAGTTACCTTCCCCTTTCAATGCATACCACCAACAGCACTTCTATCACCAAACTAATCTACACTGATTTAATGCTCTGTCAACAGGTACCTTCACATTGATTAGTGGTAGATCAGAAGCTAATAATCAACACCATCCTGCAGTCGCAACCATTAGAAATCACTGATCCAGACACCCCATCACTATATATGGTGACATGCATGCATGTCAGCTTCGCCTTTGCTCAAAGTGAACAAACTCTTAAAGAAATTCATGAGATATGGTCCAATATCAAGGCAGACAAAAGTCCTGAATCCAATTGGTCCAAGTTGGACATCACAAGTCCTTCACAACACTACCACAACTCCATCAAATGAGTTCTCAGAGATCAAAAAAATTTCAAAGAACATCTATTTGCTGAAAAGAACGTACCCAAAATTTATGTGCACAGTGCCATTTGGATCTTAGCCATATATTTCACCAAAGACCCTAAACTTCAGATTCCCATGCCTCATGACAAATGCACATCACTAGCCAGACAAAAATCTCATGAAATAGCAGTTAGCCTATTAATGTGGAAAGTAACCTTCCTTCATCACCTGGGAAAACCAAATGGCCAATGGACAAGTTTGAAACATATTATCCCCAACTGGTGGGGGTGAGCAGTATAACTGGCAAGGTGTCCATAATCTTAATAAGCAACAGGCTAGGTATTTGTCTGTTGGACATCAATATTTTTTCTGACACTGTCAAAAAGTACATGTGGGGAGCTATGGCGGAAACAAAGCTAGCCATCTTTCATTCAGATAATGCCCCAATGAGCACAAAATGAGAGGATAACCAGGTATGACGTCCTGACAAAAACCAAAAAGTTTTTCAACCTACATCAGATCAAACACCCTGAGTGTGGCTACAGACAGTTTACCAAGTCTCTAAGACAAGTCAAAAAGGAGGGTCGAATCATTGCCATCACAATGCTTGAGCAAGTAATGAAGATGCCTGAGCAATTTTTCAGGGAGGAAGAACTGTTAGCAACCTCAGCAGTACAGCTGTCAAATGAGATTTGCGACCTAATCAAACCTGTCAACCTGGAAAAGTTTGGAGGACAAGTGCCATTCCCAAAACCCGCATCCCAGTGGTTCATCACTGAAAATGAGCAGATATTAATGATAGAGCATGATCCCAAGGAATTTGCCAAGGATCTCACAATACAGTAGAAAATACTAGTAGATTGCTGCAACAAAGACGTTTTATCTATGATGAAGTGGTGCCTCACCAAAATGTTTACAAAAGAAGAGCTGGTCATTCTACAGTCCCCAGGGCAACAAGTAGCTCTGGATGTAGAATGCACCACTGCTTGTGTTCACATCTCAAGCAAGCAAGTGGAGGATATAAGGCACACAGGTTTAAGGAGTAAATTCTGGGACACCCTGAAAGAAGTGAAAATCAACTACCCAGTCACTATAGGAACAGCTAGTGTGGAAGCTGCAGTAGGATTTAACAAACTCAAGAAAATATTTGGACATCCAATCTCCTGTGTATACCCCCGCCAACTATAGAAACACCTCTAATCCAACTGAAGTGGAAAGTAAAGAAAAACAAGAAAAAGGTAACTGCCCACTTATCTGACAAACATAATTTCATCAACAGCAAACAGGAAGCAAATCAGTTTAGCAAGACAGAGGAGTACAAGGTGGTGAAAGACAAACTAATCACAGGAGGAAACCCCAAATGTGTGTTCATCAATGCAAAGTTGAACATCAGAGACATTTTCAATAGGGGAATGCCAGTTCACAAGCAACTAAGAATGATACATGAAAAGATTTCATCTATGCAACCTCAAGTTCTGATTTTATTTCAATCAGCAGGAGACCTTATGTGGATAAACAATGTAGAAAACATAACTAGGTACTACAATGTCACAAAAAAGATCAAAATCATCACAATGATCAGGGCCAATGTTTCAGATCCAGATGAGATAACAGTAGTATTAAGAGACTAGAAGCATGTGTCACTTTTTTCTGATTGGTCGAGAGGTGGGCAGAAGCACGTGTCACTTTTTTCTGATTGGTCGAGAGGTGGGTCGTAGGAGGTGTCACTTTTTTCTGATT
>CABFPE010000627.1:199272-213767 GCA_900660155.1 Hofstenia miamia | reverse complement strand
ATGCAACAGTTTGTGAGGTCGAAAAATGCTTTACACGTTTTGTAGATTCCAACCCACATCTTCTGTAGTACGGCTGTATTCACCTTACACTACAAATCAGATTTTTATCGATTGCAACATGCTAAGAGAGATTTAATAAATTCTCTTGGTTATAAATGTATGCAGCAGAATATTATAAGGGTGTTATTGAAATTAGGAAAACTATAGATTATAAATTAGAAATTATCTTTATTTCAGAATGAAACACATCAAACTGACTAAAATTACAAACTATCATAAAATTTACTTCACTTGCGGAGTTATTTGCGGCATTTCGCAGACATGATAGCTCGGGCGTGGTCTTCCTTTCGAGTCGGTAAATCTCCTGTCAATATCTCTTTCAGGGGCTGGTAAACGTTCCCGGAGACTTGTAGAGGCATAGTCATTAAAAAATGAAATATTCTAAATACAATGCAATTGCAATAAATATTGCACATATTGATTCTGTGAGATTTTAACTCACAACACCAGTACATGTGTACAGCTGTGTTTATTACACCACCAATCAGAAGGTATAAGTAAAGGCGCATTAGGCTCATACAGAACAAATAGTCGTATACTTTACCTAGTGTTCATTAATGAAATAATTTCCACCACTTGCGTTCGGAATCTAGAGGTCTTAGAGTGTTCAAAAATCGAATACCCTGAAGTGAGAGAATGAATATCAAACAAGTAAATCTTACTCTACATCGATAGAAAACACTTACTATTTTACGGAAGATGAAATGCATTATTGTATCATGCAATAGTACTAGGAGAATCTTAATCTACTAGAAACTATCGTATTATACATTTAACAATTGCTTCACTTCAAGAATCAGATGTTTCCAATCAACAGCACGTTAAAATAGCCAAACTTGTAGTACATTTCTGTAAATGAGTTGAATATAAAACATTATTTTACATTACATAATATCTAAATAATTCTTCGNACTAATAAGAATATCTTTTATAATAATAAAGAAATTACTTTCAATAAGTTAATTTTTAATTAATAATGAATTTCTCATCCCATTACTTTGGTGGGCTTAATATTTTACTGGGCTCGTTTTATTGCTACCCATTTTTTTATAAATAACAACCTGATTCTAAAGAAAAATTAATCTTAATTAAACACTAAAAGAAATAACTTAAAAAAATAAGATTAAATTTACAAGTTATATCCTATCTTTATTTCAACAATATTTTAAAATGGTGTGTTGTTTACAAATCGCGCTCTCCCTGTCCGCGCTCCCCCGGCTAAAATCAAGGTGCCCCAATTGTGAAGTAAAAGTGTCCCAATAATGAACTAACTATTCTATGTGAAAAAATACTGTTTCCTAGTTACAGTTATATATTTTGCAATAATTTAAGTAAGAAAAATGTAATAGGACAGCGTAGATAATCGGGCAAATAGATCTTAATTTAGGTCATCAAATCATTGAACGAAAAGTAGAAACCCAATTTAAGGCGATAGTTAATTTGGCAATTTATGTTGATTTCTGATTAGTTGAATTCACTTATGTTTTGTATAGCTAAATTGGTAAATATTTAATGTTACCTTTGGAATTTTCCCAAGATAAGAATGTAACCATTAGTAGTCTTAAAAGCAAGAAAGTCATTGCTTTTTTAAATGAAAATTCATTTTTCGTCACATTTATTTTTTAAAATATTTAACAAACTTATGTCGCTTGGTTTTAAATTTTCACATATTTTTTAACCTGACAATGACTCAACTCTAACGCGTGTAATTGCTACATTTTTCGAATTAAATCGTTTGCGATATTTTGCTTCAAATTAGAATACTGTTTTCTACAACTAATATTGAATGCCTAATGATGGAGGACATGGCACAGGATCACCTTGCGTGCCTATTTCTATATATTTGACGTTGGTATAGAATAGGGTTCACAAGGAACACGCGAATAAACTAAGCACTAATTCACGAGAGGCAAATATGTTTTGTGCAACATCGGTTTATATCGATTATTTATTATTTTTTGTGTATTTTATTTCATTTATATTTTGCCCTCGTGTTCTATGCACNCTTAATTTAGGTCATCAAATCATTGAACGAAAAGTAGAAACCCAATTTAAGGCGATAGTTAATTTGGCAATTTATGTTGATTTCTGATTAGTTGAATTCACTTATGTTTTGTATAGCTAAATTGGTAAATATTTAATGTTACCTTTGGAATTTTCCCAAGATAAGAATGTAACCATTAGTAGTCTTAAAAGCAAGAAAGTCATTGCTTTTTTAAATGAAAATTCATTTTTCGTCACATTTATTTTTTAAAATATTTAACAAACTTATGTCGCTTGGTTTTAAATTTTCAGATATTTTTAAACCTGACAATGACTCAACTCTAACGCGTGTAATTTCTACATTTTTCGAATTAAATCGTTTGCGATATTTTGCTTCAAATTAGAATACTGTTTTCTACAACTAATATTGAATGCCTAATGATGGAGGACATGGCACAGGATCACCTTGCGTGCCTATTTCTATATATTTGACGTTGGTATAGAATAGGGTTCACAAGGAACACGCGAATAAACTAAGCACTAATTCACGAGAGGCAAATATGTTTTGTGCAACATCGGTTTATATCGATTATTTATTATTTTTTGTGTATTTTATTTCATTTATATTTTGCCCTCGTGTTCTATGCACGCTGTATTCTATAACTTAACGACATGATGATTAACTAAAGGTTTCCCATCCATCCTCGTCTTCATCCGGTTATATTCCATATAGATCTGATTGCTCAGGTTTTACACTCAGTCAAGTATTGTTCAGGCTGAACTCTGGTCATCTACTAATGGGCTTCCATTCAATATCGCTGAAGCGGAAGCTCTTCTTTTTTTGTTCCTCTAAAACCTTCATACCTCCTGTTTATCCAAATGATATTCCGATTCATCTTAAGCATAATGTCCGTGATCTTGTTGTAATAATTTCCTCCTCACTTTCATTGTCAAACCATTAACAACTAAGAAGTTCTCCTATTCTCTCTTTTTCCTTATGTCTTCACTGCCGAATTCACTTAATTCTCTTTCGAAATTAATTTCCTTTAAATCATATTGTCTCTACTATTTGATATAATTCCCAATTCTGTTATCTAAATTCCTCTTCTATTAAACTTAACAGGCTTTTACATCTCTTCTTAACAAGCTTACCTAAACTTCTTAAAGCTAGACTTTTGCCAATTTCCCGTTACCTCAATTTTCTAGATCTCACTTTTCTGAACAAATTTCCTAAAATTTCTAAATTCGATTTTTACAATTTTCTTAAATTCTTATTGCTTGCTCCTGTGCTGCCATTATCAGTGCTTCTGTTTCTCTTTTTAGTCCTGCCTTCTTTAACCACTTGTTCCCTTCTTCTCTGTCACATTTTTCTGTGTTCCTCAAGTATTCTCCGTGCATTGCCTTGTGCCTATACCTTGTTTGTCTCTCTAATTCCATCCTACTCTGGTATGCTGTCTTTTCTTCACTCTCAGTTCTTATCTTCCTTAACTCCTTAGTGACCTCCAGTAGTTACCCTCTAGGTTGTGCTTCTACGTATTCCTTTAGCCCTAGTGCTTCTGCTTCTACAGTTTCCTCCACACTTAGCAGTCTTTTCCCTCCCTTATGCCTTGCTATGTACTACCTATCGACATCTCCATTTAAGTTGAATGCTCTCTCTGCTGCTAGTATCTTCCTTGTCCCGTGTCTAGCTCCCTAATTTCATTCTTGTTCCACCTAACTATTCCTGCCGAATATCTCAACACTGGTATCGCCCATGTATTAATTGCTTTTATTCTATTCTGCCCATTCAATGCTGACTTCTGTAGTACCTTCCTTAGTCTCTTCTTGTATTCCTTCTTAGCCTCATCTTCATTTCCTCATGATCTGTTCTGCCCCTCTCTATTACTCCTAAATACTTGTACTCCTCTTTGACTTCCTCAATCTTATCCCCACTGCTCGTCCTTAAGCCATCCCCATCCATATACTTACCTCTAGTCATTGTCATTGCCGCACACTTTCCTAATCCAAATTCTATCCATGCCATTGCTAAATTTGCCTTCCTTCTTCTGCAATTCTCCACCTTTGCCTGGTATATCAACAACTGATCTTTGCATCCTCTCATCTTTATCATACATCCCTTCTGACCCTCTTTTGTCAACCTGTTATGTTTTTAGTAAAATGCCAGCCTACTTGAAATCACAGAAGATAGCAATTTCCAAGTTGTTGGCAGACATGTCATTGGCCTGAAGTTGCTTGCCTCACTACCTTTCTTTGGGTCCTTCTTTATCAGAAATTTCCTTCCCACTACCACAATGCTACTGCTAGTCTCCCATGAACACGTGTGAACGTCTTTAGCCAATACCCATGTACCTCATCTCTGCCTCATCTTCTTTAGAGCCTCCTTCAGCTTTGCAGTTGTGTTATTATTATTATTATTAAACCATTTGAGAATTTCAGTGGGTAGTGCAATTGCTAAATATGGTAATAATTAATGATAAAGAACGTTACGAGCAATTCCGCTTGGTATTATCAACTAAATTATCAGCAGCATACCATAGGCAAATATCAATTTAATAAACACTTCAATGACTTCTGCTTTCCGCAATTGATGAAGACATTGTTTTCCCTAAATTAATATTCTATTTCATTACTGAAAATATGCTAATGTTGTATTTGATTTGATAAGAAGCACAAATATTATTCGCTTTCTTTAAACCAGGATTGCATATATTATATATTTTACAATATATATTTAAACCTTTTATATATACAAGATTTGGAAGGATTTCAACCTCTTTTATATTATTTCAGAAAAGCAATTACCCAGTCAATGCATAAATGGCAGCTTAGATATTGTACACCAATAGTCATACATTTATCTTCTAGCCCATATACATATTAAGAGATTAAGAGTGAATGTTTCGTCTAGTTCGTTTCTTTAGTGTTTTGAAATATTTTGTTTGCTCTTGACATTTTCCAGTGTTTTCTGCGTGTATTTAGAGAGTTTCGTTTTCATTGACATTTAGGGTGTTGCAAACTTTTCTGATAGGAATTCATCATTGAAAATATGTATTTTACGATAAACGGAACTTAAGCATTCCATTACAAAATATAAAGCTGCTAACAAAAAACTACAAGTACAAACCACTAAATATAATTTTCAAGTTTGAACTTTCTCTGTTTGAGGAAACTGCAAGATCATCAGATTTACCATGTAGATTTTTTACTCACGTCACGCCATTTCTTGGTGGTTGGACAACAATATAAATCTCATGTGCACGTACATTTGTGGAAAATACAACTTTTTCGCTTCAAAGAAAATCATGACTGTCATTAAATATCTTTGACAAAGTTAAATTTAGCTTTTCCAACTACAAACTGAATGGTTTGAATAATCGTTCCTTATATGGTTGTTGTCTGACAACAGCCATTTGCTAATTGAACGCTGGTAGATGAGCAAATTTTGAGTTACTGAAAATTTTTTTGAAATCGATTTCTTTATATCATTAAAAATCCCATATACCTTGAAAACCCGGGAATCGATATGTTGCGACCATAAGAACTTTACAGTAACCAAACTAAGGCTGGTATTGCGCTTAGTATACAATCAAATAGGTTGTACACAATATCCTACAGAATTGAAAACAAGAACAATCAGAGACTGCAATAACATTTTTATGGTCTGGATGCTGAAATTCGGACCTAAATTTCAATTTTCAAAAGTAAACCTAGCAGTTACTAAAGTAAAAATTGATTTATCTGTCTGTCTTACCGTTGGGTTGTGGTCAAGTGAGCAATTGGTGAATTTTTAATTTACATTTCAACAGAGGCATTCATTTTATAGTTAGGCTTCTGCACATGCAGTTTGAATCGATGTTAACAATAGATTTAGATTGGGTGGTGCAAAGTTTTTTCCACATTTTTAATAAATACTTTTAATAAACTAGCTGACTTTTAGATAGAATCGCCGTTGTATTGAGACCTTCATACACTTCAAGCATTCATTTCAGTGACATCATGTCGACTCCTCGATCATTCCGAGCAGAAACTCGCAGCAAGGCAAGGGATGATTTAAAGAGAGTATTATGTGCAGTAGAAAAGGTTCGCAAGTGGGAAAAGAAATGGATGCAGCTTGGTGATACATCCATGAAAGTTTACAAGTGGGTGCCAATATCTTTGTCTAAAACACAGCAATCTAGAGAAAGTACGTAGTTTGTGCACATTTTGCTTTTTTAGCTTAATCCCTAACCCCAACCGTATCATGTTTATGTTATGAAGAATATTACTCAATATTTTCTAAAAATTTACATCTGTGCCGTATTTTTGCAATTTTATTTTATCGAGTGTGTCCGAATTTATTTTTTTATATATGATTTAAGAAGTTTGTCTTTTTTGCAAGTACAGTGTTGTTCTCGCACATCTTTTTTATATTTAAATGCTAACATTCAGAATATATATGCAACTGCAGAATAGACAGAAGGAAATTCGTGTTTAATTAGAGATTTATCGTGTCTCTTTAAATGTGATAAATATGGAATCAATATTTGTTTTTTCGATTGATTTATTTGAAATTTTTTCCTTTTTCAAATAAACAATCCTCATGAGTTCAGGAAATGAGAAATTTGTTGCCATTAACACAACATAATTAAATCATTTTAACTCCTTCTGAAGTTCTCAAAGGAAATTCTAAATTTATTTATATTTTCAACAATTTCATTTTATTTGAATCAATTGTTCTTTTAATCGTAGAGTAAATGTTTAGCTACCAACACCGAATCACAACCACACTCTCCAAGTCCACAAAAAGATTCAACCAAGCAACCGACAAACTTCTCTTATCAAACAGAGTCCCCGCAGACTAATAGTCCATTTCCTGGTGATATATCTGAAGATTCCATGAATCCCACTGACCTCAGGAACAATGGCGCTACCTCAGAAACTCCTAGTGACGAATTTTCGCAGGATGGTGTTATGTTTAAGAAGCTGAAAACTAATGACTCCTAAGTCTGATTGTAAATCTATATCTGTTTTGTCCATATTATATTATGTCATAGTTATTTGTACTAAAGAATTTATTAAAGTTGCATAAACTATATTTGTATAATTAAACTCTACATTTGTAGTTTTATTTGAATATTTGCAGTTTAATAGAGTAAACCTAATAAATGTATTAAGCATAATTCTTGTTTATTAATATTCATCAAATATTGTTAGGATCAATTTTCAGCAGTTAATTACTGGTTTTGAAAGTTCAACCTTTTTCCGCGTTGTTCTTT
The DNA here is from genome assembly GCA_900660155.1 of Hofstenia miamia. Taxonomy (NCBI): domain Eukaryota; kingdom Metazoa; phylum Xenacoelomorpha; order Acoela; family Hofsteniidae; genus Hofstenia; species Hofstenia miamia. The sequence goes on along the minus strand of CABFPE010000627.1, from coordinate 206,469 downwards.
TAATAGCACAAATCGTTTTCCTAAATTGTCAAATATTTTTCTCCAAATTTATTAGAAAATTCCGAAACCATTGGATATTGAGACATCTATTTGTGAATGTGCTTCACTCTAGTGGTGACCTTGTTCTATAATTTTTTGTCTGGATTTCTTGAAAACAATGATTGTATTTTGAGGAAAATTACGATATTTGACGATTATTTCATTTTGGAAAAATTCAAATATTTGCAATAATTTTATTTAGCAACAAAGTGTAATAGAAAGTAGATGAAACATACATTTCAAAAATATTCAAAATTGTCATATGATAAAATTGATAAGAAAACGTTAAATTAGGTGCAGTATTTACAGTATAACCTCGATTTAGTGCCAACCCGGATTTACCGCTGCACGAAGCCATTTCTAGTGAAAAATTACGCCACCTCATGTACCGCTATACGCATGATTTTGGGTTGGCACACTGACAGATAAACTCCGATTTAGCGCATAGGTTAGTTACCAATATGATGTTGCATTGTTTTATTTGCCCATTTGAATCCATTTCGGAACTATTTATTGCTGAAATTGCTTCTAAAATGAAGCAGTCCAAAATTACTGATTTCTTGACGCCTGTTATGGACAAAGCGTTTTTCAACATTTTTAAAAAAATTGTTAAACTTGTTATGAATTCGTGAGCAAAAGCCATGAACACATCTATTGGGGAAGATGCATGAATGTATTTTTTAAAATGTGTATTAAAGTATTTTTTTGTTTTTAAGTTATGAGAAATTTTTCAGAAACGAAAATTTTGAAGAATTTCCTGGGCACTTTAATGATTTTTGATAGTATTTACACATTTCTTATTTATTCTAGTTACTACTGTTTGTTTAAATACTTTCTCCAATTTCAATTTTGCTTTTTTCTTTAAGTTTGTTAATAAACTAGAGGAGTACAAGAACTGCGATAGAACAGGTTATCCAAAGAGTATTACTTTTCATTATATTGGCATAAACTTTCCAATATTTTGAATTTATACCACATGCTATTTTCTTTGACGTTGTTTACCGCGTTTTTAAAATTCAATTTATTATCGATTACTTCTGCCAAATATTTCAATTTTGGTGATTCCTGAATGACGTTGTTACATATTTTCATGCTTTTTAATATTGATTCATTTCTTTTATTCTTAATTACCATTAATATAGTTTTTTCAATATTGACTTTTTACAAATTATTATTAAAGAATGGATGCATTTTTCGACAGTTTCATCATTATAATAAATGAGAGTATCATCAGGAAATTAAACATGTTTACTGTTAATGTGCAGATTCAATCATTTACATATAACTTAAATAGTACTGATCCTTCCGGTACATCATGGTTTAGTTCTAATGAATTTGATATTTCTTCTTTAAATTTCACGTACTGATATCTATTATTAACTATTTAATAATTCTATCAAGGAATCACTAAAATTATAAATTTCCTTTAACTTTACCAATTGATCTCCAGTCTTCAATATAAAATAAAGCTTTCATTTGTAGAGGTACCTTTTTTGAAATACAAACTCATTCATTTTGTTCGACATAAGGTTAATTTGGTTACGTAATGTAATAATTTGTTTGATTGTAACTTGTAATAACTAGTGTTTGAACGCACCACCAGTTACAACGGTTGGTGTTGTAGAATAAATGAGTCCTAACTTAGATTGATTGCAGTGTGCTTTTTAATGCTAAGAATTACAGTTGCAATGTTTTGTAAAGTACATTAGATTTATATCTAATTTAAACTATATCGTTCTTTACACTTAAATTAAGTATAAATTCTTGGAGATGGAGAAGTTCTTATGACCATCCGTTTTCAGTCCCGATTAGTAGTTAGATGATCACGGATATTAATTTGGGAAGCTTCCTTTAATAATTTTTTGTATGAAATTAGCAACACTGCAGAAACTCAAAAATTGTCTTTATTGATGAATATCATTGCAATCGACATTTTTAATATTGTTAATGATGCTGCAACATACAGTGAGGCCCTACAAGCCTTAAGGAACAAATTTATCAAACGCAACAGACTGTTTATTCTCGGTATCTTCTTGCAATACATAAACAAAATGGCGGCCCATTGTTAAGAGAATTCTTACAGGTTTTCCATCAGTTATCTAGGAACTGTCAATGTAAAGCCGCGAGTGCTCTGCAAAAAATAAATGACAACGTTCGTGATGATTTTGTAGTTGGGTTATCAGACAACGTACCTTAGAAAATGCGCATATTTCTTTAGAGATGCCGTTAAACTTGCCAAAGCATACGAATAGGCACAAAACTATTCAGTAATTATGAGTAATCGCTCAATCAACTCTCTGAATTACTCTTCTTGTGGTATTAAGTCTGAAAAACAAAATGAAAGGAATGGTTCATCGACATTAAAGTGTTTCTATTGTGGTCGCGATTATCATGCTCGCCGATTTTATCCTGTTCTCAAAACTGGTCATTGAACTGTTTGCAAATCTGGGAAAAATGCCGCGACAGTACTAGAGAAGAATGATTCTCTCTATCAGGAGCCCAATTCAAACGAAAATTTCTTTTTCTTATGCATCTGCGCCGAGAAATTCATTATGTCTCAGTGGCCAACTCTACGGCATTGCTGGCCAAAGTCTTATTAATTCCGGAAGTTCACATTCTTTAGTCTCTCGAGAGTCTCTTGTGAAAAAACAATAGATTACAATCAATAAAACGACATTTGGCTGACAATTTAACACTCAAAGTTGCTAACCAAAGTTCAGTTCCTATTGAAGGTAAATATGATGGCGTTTTAAGTTGTCTGGTGTCCAGCAAAAAGTTTTTCTGCGAGTAGATCCTTTTCTCATTTTTGAAGTAATTTCCAGATGTTGAAACACAGAATCGTTCGAAAATGTAGTGGGGCCTTATTCAAAAAGAAAGTCAAGAACTCCAAAAAAGCTGTTCACCATGGAGGGCTCACCATTTATTGGGAAACAATCTTTTGGAAAACTACAAATGGTTATTGATTACTCTCAACCAGTCAATTGGTTTACTGATGTTGACGCCTATCCCTTGCTGATGATAAGTTCTCTTGTTGAAAATTTAGGAAATATGTTTTTTCTACGTTGGACCTTTAGTCTGCTTACCACCAGGTGCCACGTCATTTTTGGTTAGGTAGAAAATTATTACTCTTTTCAGATCAGCTTTCGTTCTATTTTGACAAAAATTGGTGCTCCGCGTTTATTTTAGTCTTTGTACATAAGGTACGCAGAACTTTTACGTCTTATACAATCGAACGCCGACAGGTACTTGTTCTTCAATATTAATATGTTTGTAATTAAGCCAAACTTTTATTAATCTAGGAAAATATAATGGTCCAATTGGTAAGTTTAAAAGTAAATCAGCTAAAGTTATTAATTCCGAATTTTCTTTCCGTTTTACAAGTTTTGAAACTTTAAAAGCAATTCATAAACTTAAGCCAAGCAAATCAAGTGGGCCTTCCAAAATTCCTTCGTGGGCGCTGAAAATCACTGCAGATATAATAGCCAATCCCTAAAATTTTATTTTTAATAAATGCATAAAAAATAATTATTTTCCCGATTACTTAAAACTTGCCCATGTTACTCTCATTTTTAAAAAAAATTACCCATCATTTGCCCAAAATTATCCATCAATTTTTATCACATTACTATTAAGCAAAGTATTCGAAAGATTATTGCACGATCAAATAACTGAATACCTAAATAAGTACAACCTACTGTCAAATACTCAATTTGGTTTTCGAAAAAATTTCTCAACCACTGATGCGCTTTTAATAGCCACAGAAAACTGGAGATCGTCCTATATTGGTTTTTCCAAATAAAAGCAGAAATTTGATAACTAGTTATTAGAAGGATAGATTTCAGAGAGTGAAGATAAGCGATGTTTGTTCAAATTGGCTGCCTGTTAACAATAGTGTTCCTCAAGGAACAATTCTGGGTCCTCTTCTTTTTAGTATATATGTAAACGGCATTCACATGACAACTGATTGTAATTTAATTCAATACGCCGATGATATCTTCATATTCAATGATAATAAATCCATGCATATTGCAATTGAATCTATAGCATTAAATTGCAACAAATTGTGCACATATTTCAGAATGCATAGGTTGATCATAAATGAAGGTAAAACTGAATGTTGTATTTGCAGCCTGCTAAATATAACTACGATGTTTCAGATTTAGCTCTTAATCTTAATAATGCTAAGGTTCCGACGGTTAATAATTTTAAGTACTTATGAGTACTATTTGACTCGAAACTAAATTTTGAATCTCACATTAATGCTACAGTTCGATAAATTATTAATCAGTGTAAAAATATGATAGTAAGGTAATTACCCCCCCCCCTGTGTGATAATTCAATTTTTTTCATGCATTTATAATGAGTCACCTAAATTATGCAAATATATTACTTACTGACATAAAAGATTGTTGTTTTAGGAAACTTGATATCTAATTAAAATGGCCACTAAATGTTTCAAAGAAAAATTCTTCTAGAACTAAGGACTACATTTCAAAATCTATCCTTTTCCCAAGACAGCTTGTCACTTTAAATACTATGTTGACCGTTTTTAAACTCATAATGAACATACCACCTTTTAATATGATTTCTCTGCCTGACTTTATTCATAAGCAAAACTCCAGATCAAAACATTTTGCATGTATTAGATATAGAAAAAAATTATGAAAGAATCATTCATTAATACTGCTATCTGAACTTGGAATTCATTGCCTAAAGAAATATAAAACATTGAAAAATTAAGCGTTCTTAAAAGGCAAATTAAAATTTTCCTTAAACAACAGTATATCTCAAGTAAATCATGGCTAGGATATAAGTTTTACAATTATGATTACTCAACAACCTGTTCCTGAAATCTCTAATTAGTAATTTTTCCCTAGCCTGGTAGATTTATTGTATAGTTATTTGTTGTTTTGTATGTATTACGTATGATTGTATATTTTTCAACGCTAGTCAGATAAATTACCAGTTATTAATTGTCAATATTTATCTGAATAAAGAATATCTTATCTTACCTTATCATTAATTGCAAAAGCTTAAATTTCCACTTTTCAAATATGCTGCTGTTTCATTGTACAAAATTCACACGTTCTAATGATTAACATCCACAATTGCTGTAATTAATTCATTTTTCAGGGTCTATACATTACATGCAAAGTGTTACATTTCGTTTTTTCAAATGTGCTGCTATGTCATTGTAAATATTGCTAATATCCAATATACAAAACAGAAAAATATTCGCCACACTTAAACATTACAGGCATATTAAATATAGACTTACATGGTAAAGGCAATTATGTCTTTCAATTGCTATTTTTCATTGTAAAAAATTCCATATGTTTCTAATGATTAATATCTGCAATCATTGTAATTTATTTGATTTCACCAATGTTTCCTATCCATAAAAAATTCCATGCATTTAATTCATTTTTCACTAATACAAAACAAGAAAATATGCGCCATATGTAAACAATACAAGCATATGAAATATAGACTTACATGATAATGGAAATTTCGTTTTCTGAAAAATTATACATGCTCCTTTATAAAAAAAGCAGGAAAAGGAAGATTAACAATAAGGATGAAATTGTAAATATCAAAATAATACCAAAAACAGCAAAGGGCATCCATGATGAAAATTTCCTGCTAAACTTATCAGATATTGAAATATCACTAAGAACTCAACAGGCTATAGATAGGGTGAACATAGAGAAATGGAAAATTCATGTGCCTGAGCAAACCATGGAATGAATTGAAACCTGCAAAAACAGAATGCTGATACAAGCAACAATAGAATGCAAACAAAAAGAAAATATAGCAAAATAGTATTACAAACCTCTAAATGAGTCATCTACATCTGTGATGAAATACATTTACATGGAGGCATTCTCAGAAAAAAGAACTAAATGAACTGGTTAGACCAGAACATCAAGTAGCAATTGATGTTGAATGCATCCCAACAACGTTATCAATAAAACAAGAAGAAATCAAATGGTTAAGCAAATTGGGTTTGACAGCAAAATTCTGGGAAGGAGTTAAGTCAAAGAAAAGCAATTACCCAGCAACAATAGGAATTGTAAAAGCAGCAGCAATGAGAGGAACAGATAGAGCATGAGAACAGATGATGAAATTGTGACTTCTGGTATGCAAACTATACAGATGATCATGCCCCAGAGGAAGATCATGGACAAAACAATGATAAAGTTACCTATGCATCATGTATAGAGTCCATATGTGGAAAATCTGAGGAGAGCTGAACAGATATTTCAAAAACCCCACATATAATTAATCAAAACAGCTAGCTATCAAAGGGGATAATAGTAGTATAAAACCGAGTGAAGTTTATCACACAAGTTTGATTCTGATTGGTCGATAGGGACCTTTGACCTTAGTTGGCATATCTGTCATGGATATGATGTAATTGTATACGTTGGCCATCTGTGTATCTCTGACGTCATTGGAACATATTCTCTTTTGTTAGAATATTTGTTGGCAAACACATTTGTGTGCAGTCTATTGTATAAAATGTAACAAATTTTTTTACTTGCTTATTTGCATGGACTAACTTAGTTTACATGTATTATTTGCTTTTTGCACATGACTTGGTTATTTATATGACCTTACTTAGTTTACATATTGGTTTTTATATTAACATACATGACATTGGAAATACCACATTAATTTAGTTTACATATTTATTTTACATACTTGTTTTTTGTATTAACATACATGACATTGGAAATACCACATTAATTTAGCTTAAATTGTTTAGTTTACAAATTTGTTTTTTATTAACATACATGACATTGGAAATACCACATTAATTTAGTTTATATGTTTATTTTACATACTTGTTTTATTCGCTAAAATTTAATAACAAATGTTTGAATCAGAGAGATAATAATACTTGTTAAAAGCATAATGGCTTATTAGTAGTATATAGGGACTCGAAGGACGTTCCACTTTTTTCTGATTGGTCGAGAGGTGGGTCGAAGGACGTGCCACTTTTTTGTGATTGGTCGAGAGGGGTGGCCTTTGACCTGAGACGCCGTGGATATTGGCGGGGGGTGTTTTACTGACGTCATGCATGTACTTTTACTAGTTTTTGTGTTATTTATGTGGCCTAATTTAGTTTGCATTTTTTACTTTCTTTTACTGACG
>CABFPE010000627.1:181445-198272 GCA_900660155.1 Hofstenia miamia | reverse complement strand
CCTCTCCTCTCGACCAATAACAAAAAAGTGGCATGTCATTCGACCCACCTCTCGACCAATCAGAAAAAAGTGGCACGTCCTTCGAGTCCCTATATACTACTCTTATTTCAGTAATAAAGCAAAATAATTTTTGGGAAAAAAACAAAAACTAGTTTATGCAATTTCTAATATTTAATAAATGTACGTGGTAAAACCCACATACATGTTTAAGACAAGACAAAAATGTATTTTATTCTACAGTTTGCTTATAATGACCATATATATCTTACTATTAAATTGGTCTATTGTGTTAGTTTATCATCATTGTTGTTGAGGGAATTCTGTAGGAAACAAACACAATGTGTATTTACACATTATGAATTTCACATGGTTGTATCTAAATGAATGATTAATAAGTCAAATGAGGTGATAGATAACAGTACAAAACACATGACAATTAAAAGCTTAAGAAAATTCAATTAAAAATGTTCATTAGCAAACAAATGATGTTTCTATTTATGATAAAGTCTATAATAAATTTAACATCAGACTGCAAATTCACAGCAATTTATTAAAATAAAAGAAATATCTGTAAAACTAACTATAGATAATATTGTAAAAAGTCTTAAGAATCAAAACAATATCTGAGATTTAATTATAAAAATAGCTTACCAAAAACTTTGACATCTTTCAGAGTAGTTGTCTTTCATCAATGTGAAATTCCATTATGCTGGCTGTGTATATTCTTATGTGTTTAAAGTTGCATGCTTTAGTAATGTCAACATAGTTTATCTATGGCTATTGTTCAGCTGTCAAATATAGCAAACTATAAACACAGTCACCCATGTAAAATTCCATTATACTGCTGAGTGTACAAAGTTGCATCTCTCTACAGACATGGTGTAATTTGTTACTATTGTTCAAATGTCAAAAATGTATCCAATCCTAAAGATTGATATCTCCCAAACATGAAATCCCTTGACAATTAAATAATTTTTCACAAGTTGGATTATTACTGTCATAAATTTGTTAATAATACAAAACATTTAAAAATAACAAATAACTTATTTTATTTTACATTTTAAAAAATTGTTTATAGTTAAATTTCATCAGTGTCTTTGATATTAAGAGTTAAATAAATACTGCTAGTATCATTGAAATGAATGAACTCACCATACAATGTATGGAAGCTAATTGTAATTCTATTAATGAATGACTTTGAAGTTGGCTTATATATTATATGAGTCTTTTCATAATTGATGAATGGCTGATCATTTACACTATATACTGTGAATAAGGGTATTTGATCCAATAACAGGATGCTACCACTCTGATAATGCTGACAAGTAACTATATCAGTATAAATTAAAATATTATGCAGTCCATTTAAAATATCAAAACTATATTTAGCAGTGTTCAAACCATTGACTATTCAATAAAGACGATCAAACTAAAAAATTTCACCTACATGATTTAATTTAAATTCATAATGCATTTCATTTTTATGAATACTCTTCCACTGATGATTTCAAAATCCAATTTCAGTACTGTTGTAATCATTGGCAAATTTTGTGAAAAAGTACTAAATAGTTTTTCAAAACTTTTTTCGTCATTTGTTTCAGATTTAACAACTGTCAATTCAATTTTCATTAAGACTTGGTTAACAAAGCTAAACACATCTTCTATCCTTTTCACATGGACACCCTTCACATAAATACCATGCTTATTTCCATTTGCATTGATGATTAGTTTTGTAAATTCAAAAAAAATTATTTGCCTTTGGGATATTTAATTTTCCCTTTGGTGATTTGTTTTGTCCTTTTGAAAAAAATTATTTGCCTTTGGGATATTTAATTTAAATATAAATATTAAGACATTCTACAAATCAATTATTGTTAAAGTACTTGCAGTTGTTTAATAGTTTATGAATTTAAAATAAAAACTTTAATTATTGAGTAACCATTAACATTCACATTTTCTTCAGTCAATGAGTAAATTTTGATAATCGCAAATAAATACATAATGCCATTTCAAAAACGAATCAATTAGATGCCATGAAACTCGCAAAATATTTTTAATTACAAAAAGACTAACACATTTTCATAAAAAATACATTTATGCAAAAATGATTAAATTGATTGATTTTACAAAACACATAGTCATACATTATAAAAACACAACAGCAATTATTAAATGATTTAAACTACATTTTGTATATTAGGTATTAAAACAACTTAGGATCATTTTCTAAATATAGAAATAAATAGCATAAATTACAATTTTCAGAAATGGTACGTTTTTTTAGAAAGGACAGAACAAATCATCAATGCAAATGAAAAAACATCGGAAAAGGAATATAAGTCACAAAAGTGAACAAATGTCGGAAAAAATGTAAGTCTACAAAGATGGAAAAGTCGTATACTGGGTATTTACTTAATTCTTAATATAAAAGACACCAATAAAATTTTAAAATTTAAGCAATTTCTTATAATATTAAATTTATATTTTTAAACGTTTTGTATATGTGCATCAAGATAACAACCAATTTAAGACACTAATCTAATAACATGTTATCAACAATCTTGAAACATTTCATATAAAAAGCCCTACTTGTCAATATTTTATTCTTGAATTGAACGAGAAAAACGTCTTGAAAAAATTTTATTTCATTTGTACCAGAGACAGTGATTGATAAATCATTTTACTTTATTAATACTTTAGTATTGTAGCATCTTTCATTTACATAATTGTATAAATTGGGAAAAACGTCATAATTGAGATTGTTTTCCAACTTGTAAAAATATTCTAGTTTTATATGATTTGAGAGTGTTTTATTTAATTGTTAAAGTGATTTGGATTTCATTTTTGGTAGATAACAATCTTTACGATTTCACCATGTGAAATTCATAATGTGTAAATACACATTGTGTTTGTTTCCTATAGAATTCCCTCAACAACAATGATGATAAACTAACACAATAGACCAAAATTAATAGTGAGATATATATGGCCATTATAAGCAAAGTGTAGAATAAATTAAATTTTTGTCTTGTCTTAAACATGTATGTGGTCTTTACTACGTACATTTAATAAATATTAGAAATTGTGAGTTTTGCATAAACTAGTTTTTGGTTTTTTCCGAAAAACTATTTTGTTTTATTACTGAAAAAAGCCATTATGCTTCTAACAAGTAATATTATCTCTCTTATTCAAACATTTGTTATTAAATTTTACCAAATATAACAAGTATGTAAAATAAGTATTTAAACTAAATTAATGTGGTATTTCCAAGGTCATGTATGTTAATAAAAAAACAAGTATGTAAACTAACTAAACAATGTAACTAAATTGATGTGATATTTCCAATGTCATGTGTGGTAATAAAAAACCAATTATGTAAACTAAATTAGGCCACGTAAATAAGCAAGTAAACATATTGGTTACATTTTAAACAGTAGACTGCAAACAATTGTAATCTCATGGGATTTTTTGAAAATTTCTCACCCTCTCAAAAAATTGACAATAGACTACAAACAAATTTATTTGCCAATAAATATTATAACAAAAGAGGATATGTTCCAATGATGTCAGAGATACACAAACAGCCAAAGTACACAATTACATAACAGACATCCCTTCCAGGGTCAAAGGTCAATTGGCGCCACCTTGTCTTGCCCAAGTCATACTACTGATACAAAACTAATTACAAACTATATGCTATATAATTAATTGATTAATTATAAAAATGGTTTCATTTTGTTAAATGTTTAATTCTACAATTTGTTTACACTCTGATCATAGTTTGCTAAGCTTTGCAATGCAATAACTTTGGTATTAAATTACAATCAAGTTAACCAAAACGTCATGGTGAGTGAGGCAATTAAGTGATTCATCCACTGTAAGGAATATTACACCACTTCAGTGAGAGCTATTTAATTCAGCAGTACATGTCAGACCTAAACACAAATATGTTAGTGATTAGGATTACCTGTGGACATATTAGAGATATTTTTGGTTATATGCAAAAATATATTAACAGTTTAGGGGTCTGTGCAACTGATGATTTATAGAAAAGAAACAGTTATTCTCAAGAACTCAAAACTCAAATTATCAACATATTAATCTGGTTTTTAAAGTAGATTCAATTTCTTCAATTTTTAGTGAAAAAGTTTGCTTTTAAAAAACTTATTCTTAATTCTTACAACTTTTCAGAGAGTTGGAAATTGATCTTCTTCATCCCCTGTATGCATAAAAAACTCGAGTTCTTCCACATCTTTGAATTTTTTGTCCTCAGTTTGTCATGCTCAGTTCCTGAATCCAATTTTGACAAAAACAGCATCTACTGGGTTGCTAGTTTGTTGGCTAGTTGAAATCACTGGCTCATTGACTTCAATGCTTGCTATTAGTATTTCAGCTATCTTTAGGATGGTTTGCTTAGCAATACCCACCTCTGCTTCTGGTAACATTAGATGGGCAGGCTGTTCAAGTGATAAGAGTGCTGCTGCCAAAACATTTTTTGAAAAAGTTTTGAACCATCCCTTTTGCATCTATTGGTTGATGAATTTCAGCTCACAATCAGCTAACAAAGTGACTGCACTGCTTGTCATCACATAATGCTTAAAGAAAAAATTGAATTCAGCGAACTTGACTAACTATTGAATTGACTTGTCATAGTTGTGATTCAAAAAATGTACCCATGTATGTTAGTTTTTCTACCACTGACTCTAGTTCAATAATGACTGCATAGTCCAAAAGTTTGAAACTGTGATCAGTCATTTTTTCATTAAGAATGGCAAAGTTTTTTGCAGCAGAGCTCAACTGACAATGTATTTTATACCAACAGGTATTAACAAGTGTGAGTCCACTATTTTTCAAACAAAACCCATTGAGTTGTGCAAAAAAAATTATCTCAATTTACTGTTTCCAATATTAGATTATTCAATCTATGTGCCTTGCAACCTGTGAATTCTCAGAAAGGATCATCCACAGCTTGTGACTCTACTGTTACAAAAGTAGCTTCTCCTTGTTTTAATTGTCATAGAACTGAAATTATCAGATTGCATACCAACACATTTGAGTGGGTCCAGCCATACCACTACTAAGCAACTTTTAATGGTATTTTCAGTCTTGTTTCCAGAGGTTGATGCCACAGCCCTAAATTGATCATCTGAACATGTTGTTCCCAATGATGATCAAGCCAATATGAAATCATTACTAATATGTGGTCACCTATCTTATCCATCCAATGATCCAATTGGAGTCTGTAATAGTCAACTTCTTGGTCCTTAGACAGGTTTTCCTCAGCAAGTTTCTGCATGTCTGCTAACACACTCTGGTGATCAGTGATTGACCCAACTTCAAGCAAAGACTTCAGTAATCTGTGGTTTGGCTCAGTTCTTAGAATGTTTAATGGCAAGGTTGTCTCTGTGAAATTCATTGAAAGTTGTCTTCTTAGAGATTTTTCTCTTGATAGAGTTGTAAATGATTGACTAATATCCATTTGCTTGTTATTGTTTTCTTCAAAAGTTATGTCTTGATGGTATCACTTTAGATGACTAACTGAATTTTACAAAAAATTGTTCTTTTTCAAATACAGAAGTGTCTTCTTACAGATATCACAGTAATAGCATTCCACATTGCTGTTATACTAGAAGAAATTGTCAAATTTTTTCCTCTGGTCACTGCTTGATCTCTCTATTTGCTTCCAGCTCCAAATTTAACATATGTAAATTCCAACCTAAATTTATTATGCACACAATTTGCTACCACTGTGATGCACCCCTGTGTGGTGGAATATGGAATCTATGCAAGATTAAAATTGTGGTACAGTCACCTTCAATTTCCCACCTTTATAATGCCATTTACAGTCAAATTTAACTAATTAGTTCAATTTGCTAAATTTAGCTAATAAGTTTAACTAATTGACTTTAATTGATTATATATTTAACTTATTAGTTAAGCTAAGTAACTGCAATTCATATAATAAGTCCTCTAACTGTATCAAATGTTTTTTCCAAGTCTATTGCCATTAGTAAAGAACTCTTTTTGCTCAATCAGCAATCTTAGAGAAAAAGAGTACTTTACTAATGGCAATAGATTTTGAAAAAGATTTTGATACAGTATAGTTAGAGGGTTTATTATAAAAATTGAAGTTACTTGGGGTTAGTGGAAAAATTTTTATGTTACTAAAAAACTTTTTATTCTCAAGGAAAGAACATCTAAATAAAACAGTTACAATGGTGTTACCAGAAACGTGAAAATTGGGTTACACAAGGTTCTGTTTTATCTCCATTATTATTTTTTTTATACATCAATGGTATTTTAGATAAATTATATTCTTAATCAAATAAATATGCAGATGATGGTACAATTTTACAATCTGCTTGTAATATACATTTAGTATATCAAAGACTACAGCTTGATTGTAATAAAATTGATGCATGGCACAAGAAATTAATGCAGAAAAAAACAGAAATTGTACCTATTAATGTAACTTCTGAAGAATTAGATGAAATAGGTAATATTAAAATCAATTCAGAAATTTGTAAATATTCCTGGTCAGTAGTGATAGAAGATGAGGCTTGGTTCTAATGGGACAACTTGAAGTTCTCAATACTTAACTGATTCACTGACATTGAGGGAGTGTTTGCAAATGTTAATTATTGAGTCATTCTACTTGACAAATGTTTTGACAGCTTGCTAATGGATTTTCAGTGATGTCACATACTTGATATTTTTAAGTGTATCAACTAATGGATTTTCATTTAGTGATTCATGACTCTTTTAATTGATTTTCATAGTGATTCATTTACATGTTGAGGCCAATTTACATTTACATACATTTTTTGGTATAATGACTAATTTCATTGTTTGTTAATATACACAGCTATATCACACATTACACTTGCTTGCATACATTACATCACATTTGTGATTTTCTATTGTTGGCTAATTTTACAACACTTTGTCAGATACACTCATAATATTACAGACTAATTTTCCATTACATGTAAAGACTACACAATGCAATGACTAACCATGCTTATCATCTTTTCCATAATTTTGAAAAGCTTACATGTACAATACTTATCTCGTTTTTTTGGGAATTTTTTCAAAAAGTCATCACTTTTGTTTTAAAATTCCGTGCATTTAATTCATTTTTCACAAATCAGTGACAAATATTTGCTATGTACTACACAATTCAATTGATTAACCATCACTACATACAATGTTTATTTCAAATACATTGATATTTCATTGTAAAAACTGCCATATGTTTAATTCATTTTTCACAAAACAGGGAAAGTATTCACTATACTTAAATGCATAATACATAATAAAACCAACCTACATTTTCAGAAAGAGTAAAACATGGGTTATGTATAAAACCAAAATTCACTGCCTAAAATTGTGCATGCAATGTTATTAATATAATTTATACACACACATGCATTAAATGTACAGAATTAATATACATTAGTTTTACACAGCAAACTTTTCTTTACACTTCTTTTTTGGTTTATTTGATTTTTTTGGGTTGTATATGTTTGGTGACTGATTCATCTTTTATTGACTTTTCCACATTATTCACTTTTTGTACGTGTCTATAGATTGATACGCATTCATTGACTTTTCAACATTGTTCACTTTTTGTACATGTTTATAGATTGATACAGTTTCATCAACTTTTCCACATTGTTCACTTTTTGTATGTGTTTATAGATTGATACATATTTGTCAACTTTTCCATGTTTTTTCACTCTTACTTGCTTTATAAAATGCTGTATGGCTGCATACACTGTACATGGATTTTCTGAATTTCACTGCTTTTATTGACTTTTCAACATTGTTCAACTTCATTTGATTTATAGGCCTTGTTTACATGATTATATGCGTCACATGGTGTTCCACTTTTCAATTGTTTTGTATTGCCAAATTCTCACAATTCCATGATATGCACCACTCTTGTTCTAAACATATAAACTTGAAAATGCATATAGTGGGAGACACATTAAATTCAATAGCAAAATGTCTACAATCAATTTAAGTTTGTAATTTGCAATATTAGTTAAAAAAATATTATGTCAATTGTAGCAATGAAATAAAAGCAACTAACTAAAAACTATTATATACACATATTTCCATTCACCCATTTGCAGGTTAAACAAAAGCAATTAAAAACAATTTAAGTATTAATAATTCAACATCCATACTTTAGTTTAAATTGAAAAATGTGTATGTAGGAAAAACAGAACCTAAATGTAAATAGATTTGTAAACCAAAAATGTATATAACCAGATAAACCACCAATGTGAAAATTTGCTATATGCTGGGAAGTAAATTATTTCAGCAAAAGAATAAAACAGTAAATTTAAATTAAGTACTGAGTTCTTTTTGGAAATGGTTAACCAGGTTCAATTCAATGTTAAAACTGACTTCAAAACATTATGTTGATCTTTTAACAAGAACCCATATCATTCATCATACATTTGAATTTAAATTCATTGTATTCAACCACCTGACTTGAAAATTGTCTTCAAAACATCAAGGTAATTAATCATCTCATTCCCTTCTCTGAAAACATTGCCTTCATGCAATTTCAATCCAAAAAACCTATTAGTGTCTGCCAAAAAAGCCATTACCAAAGCATTCAATCTCTGATGTGTTAAGTGATACTTAGTTGATAATTTGCACTGGTCTTTTACACTTGATGCAAGGTAACACACAAAGCTAATTCTGCACATCAAAAACTCTCTAATGTATGAGAAGATGACTCTCCATTTCTCAAATAGAATACGCAATAAAAAACACAGAGGGTTTGTGCACAATGTCAGAGAAATGCATACACTCTGTTCTTCTCTCTCATCTGCTACCATGGGAACTCGTCAATTGAGAATTAACACAAATGAGTGTATGCACCAGTCTATTTCTTTAACAGATAATCATGGGGAACTAAAGCTGGTTTAATTTAAAACACTAATAATATTTTGTTTTACCTTAAAAATGTTTAAACCATTTACAGAGTGTAAGGAGTTATTTGTTAAACAATGTATGATGGAAAAAGAGATAATAAAAAAATGTATATAGGCATATAACCCACTCCATGCTGTCAAGATGTCAATTTCCACTAACTTTTTTATGTTATGAGGCAAAGTAAAATGTGATGATAATTTCACACATCAAAAATTTTTATCTATGTAATGTTTGATGGGTTGACTCAGTGCCTCCTTAGTGCATTAATTGTAAAAATTACAATAGACACACACACACTCTCATGTAATAATAAAATACAAAATTATAATGCTGATAGAAGTAATAATTCCTTTTACAAATAAAACACCCAAGAATAATTACAATTACTAATGTGATGATAATAAAAAACAGTCAAGAAGCAAAATAAAAATGTGATATACATAAAATGAAATATTTAACACAAGAAAAGAAACATGAATTATTTGAAACTTTATGTTTGTTCTTAAAAAATATATAAGTTGATGATTTTTTCCATAGATATCATCTCCATTCATTAAATTTGTAAACCCCATAATGCATTCACCATTCTAAACATGATAATGTTTTGTAAATATTTTATTACTCACACAGAAAAAATGGAGACATGTGATATACACATGTAAATAGAAAAATTTAAACTGTATATGATTAAACAAAATATTAAATGTAGCAAAAATTAGTGTGTATAATTTAGTTTAAAATGGAAATTTAAGAAATGTAGTCAATTAAATGTGAAATATTATAATATGCATAGGTTATCAAGCAATTATACTTCAACATACCTTGTTATTTTGTGTGTAGATGTATTTGAAACCAAAAAACATATTGCCTTCAATCTTTGACCTATCATAACATTCTTTATCATTATATAGTAATAAAAAAGTCTTTTTGAAAGTGAAACCATCTTAAATCAACTCAAAACATGGTTTAAACTCTACCTACTTTGTTGAAAAAACTGAGCATGATGTGTAAACTTGAACAAAAAGGCAAAAACTTTTCACTGATTCCATAGCAGTCTGCAAAAATTAATAGTAGTGAATGCTATTGTAATACACATAGTTCATGTGCTCTGATATGAAATAATAAACTACCTGGCTAGATGTAAAGGTGGATGAATCTTCATACTAAATATTTTGTATTAATCATTAACAAGATGTTTCACAAAACAATTTAAGAGCTGGAAACCACTAAGAAATTTTGTAAAATGCATACAAACAATAATTTATCCCCTGACAAAATGAAAATCAGTGCATAATTCATAGTTTCTCACTCAGTTGTTAGTTAAAAAATTGTAAATGCATGAACCAACTTATACAATAAATATTTTGTATTAATTGAAAGTAAGACATCTTACAAAGAATTTGAGTTCTAAAACACTTTATTTTGGTTATATACATGATGCATGTTTCTACTAATTTACTCTCCTCAATTATAAATCACATGATTTTATTCCTATTGGACAGTCCTGTCTATATATTCATTGTAAATTGCTGGATAAAATTCATTATTTTTCCTTGTTGTGAAATTGCTCCTCTAAAAACTCAGCATACAAGTGCCATATTTATTGAAACACTAACAACTGGATCCATTGGCAATCTTATTGATGAGTTATTCACCAGTCCACCTCAAGCCTACAACCCTCTAACGCAAGAACCATTCCCTATTATAGAAATGAACACCACCAGCAAAAAAAAAGATGCTGATTGATTAATAATAAAAGTTCTATAACACATGATAATGCTGATAACATTTTGCAGTGTTCAATGTCAATTCACAGTGTACCTTTGCAAGCACTTGTTCAGCAATTTACCAAAGAATGTTTGGCTTACAATCACAGATGTGGTATAGCAAAAACAAAATTCAGATGTGTATTAAAAGTTAAACTTGAGAATGGATTCTATTAATCCTTACCCAAATGCTATGGAGATGTAATTTGTGAGAATTACAAAGACTTGTTAGGCAAAAAACTTTTTCAAGAAGATGATTAAGTATTTATGCAAGGCTAAAGAAAGCAATTGTATTAGTTTTGTAAATAATTAATTTTTTGAAAAAAATAAACACCATTTCATAATTGTTTTTTCCATTATTTCTACATATAACATCAAATATACAAATTTTTTTCAAAAAATTGAGAAATAATATTTTCCATCTAGTTCATTTACATAAATTACATACTTTTTGGGAATTAATAGCATATGCTCAAATATTAATGTATTTCAAAAATATCATTTTCCTTTATACAACTAATAAATAATCAGTGTTTTTAAGAAAAGTAGCAAAAAAATTCACTCATTCTGTATTTCACCTTGTGGAAGAGACCTTACAATGAATTTCTTAAATTTACATTTGCTAGTAATATTAAATATACCATGAGTCTTTATTTGATGTATAAATCTTTAATAGTTTTTTATACAACTGGTAGAGTCCCCCATGTTCTGTGGGTACCTATAGCCATGATTGAGTAAATTTTCCACTGGTTGCAATATTATTTGACTAAGAAATTCGCAGTTCATAGCATCACATCCCCAAAACATTGTATTCTCTTGTGTTGATAAATTTAGTTAATTGATAAATTGAAGCATTTGTTCACTTGTGAGATTGCCTTCTGTAAATACAACATGATGGAAGTTCTGCTCATACCAGTTAAAAGCCTTTCATATGTGTGATGTGAAAGAGTTAAACACAGCATTTGAGTGGCATACTGAAAGAATGTAAAGTTTTTCATTGATTAAAATCAACAATTGTTTGATATAGTAAATATTATTGAATGTGCCCCTCAAACTTCAAATAATATATAATTGCTTTTCATGGCTTCAAACAATGAAAAATCAGTAAACCACATGGCTAGAAAGCTTATGAGTGAAAGAATATAATTTGTTTTTATAATTAAATGTTTGATAAACACATTTCAAGTTGTTGCAAAATAGTAATTTTTCTTTCATCAAGGCTATTTGGTGTACAAATAAGAGTTGAACTCAGTCATTCACATTTGGTCTAATAATATCAAATTATTACAAATATTTATTTGTTTTGCTTTTTTAATTGTTATCAAGTTTTAAATTTATTAGAAATCCAGTTCTAATTTTTTACATTTTGACCCATGTGAAATGTTATTCTAATTTCCATTGGTTTTAAAGGTATGTAGTTATATATTTTGTGTTAAATAGTTATAAATTTTTTTAAACATTATGAATTTATTATGTGTTTTTTCTTAAATCATTTTGTTCTTGTTTCAGTAGGAACTAGTATTTATGTTATCAGATAAAAATAGAAATCAATGGCACATATATATTTATTCCAAATTTTTTTTACACACTAAATCTAAATACAGTTTGTGCATTGCCACCTGGATATATAGGTGGTTTATCTTTGCCACATTGAATTTTAAGTCTGATAAACATCTTATATTTTTCTCTGCATAATGTTTGGGTAAGAAGAAGCAGCTGCTGTTTTCCAGTATAATTTTTACCACAGGGCCGTACTTTGTCTGAAGGCTATATGCATTGTGTATTTTTTGCCACTCACTGATTTTTAATTCTCTAACAGAGATATATTTTATCTGACATTCTTCAGAAATTGAATTGAGGCTGTTGACCATCTCTGGTTGAACTACATTACACACAGAGTTTACAGAATACATGGTCTTTGGTAATATTGGCTTTAAAACAAATTTTTTGGGTTGTGATAGTTCCTCTTGTTTGCTCTGCATATCTTTGGTAGATTTTTGAGCATGAGATTTGCTAGCAGCTTTTGGAGTCATTGCTGAATTTAAAATTGAAAAAGCATTCAGAGTACATGTTATTTATTACAAACTTTTAGTATATAAACNAAGTCAAAGAACAATTATCCCACGACATTTGGCATGGCCACAATGGCAGAAATGCAAGGCACATATGAGGCGATAGAAGAAAAAACAATGACAATGATATTAAAATGCGCGCCACCACCGACTATCTTCATACCAATGCTGCTACCAACTTGNTTGTTTGCTCTGCATATCTTTGGTAGATTTTTGAGCATGAGATTTGCTAGCAGCTTTTGGAGTCATTGCTGAATTTAAAATTGAAAAAGCATTCAGAGTACATGTTATTTATTACAAACTTTTAGTATATAAACCAATCAAAAATAACTTAATTCATTTGATCCAATCATCAACCAACCTGGTTAATTCATTTGCCAACCCACAAAACATTGTTAGAACATTATAAAATACCTGTTATGTGTACACCCATGTATATATTTTATTTAATATCAATTTACTGTTTTCCACCTTCTCCTATAAAGAACAATGTTTTTAGATTATAAAACTCTTGGTTTTCCCATAGAATATTGTATCTAAGTGCTTATAGATTTACTTAACACTTTACTAAGAGCTGAGAATCTGTTTGCATGACTCAGGCTAAAAAATAATTACCACCATGTTTAAATTTTATTACATTTTCCAGCCAGGGTTTTTTGCAAAATATTCCTAGAAACACATTAGCAATGTTTTTGACAGAAGCTTTTAATCTGTCACATTCAAGTGTACTCATTTTAAAACCTTTTTATTACCACATCCAAAACCCACAAAGAGAACCTGTCAATCACATGAAAACTTGACATTTTAAAAGCTTTTCTTGGAGAAACTATCAATATATCAAATTAGTTAAAAACCTTTTTTGCATAAACTCACCTACTTGAGATTTTTAAGTACCACAAATTGACTTTTTTGCAAAATTTTCCCCAAATTAATTTTACTTATCACTAATTGGATATTCTCCATCCAATCAAAACTTGATGTCTCCCACATTAAAATTTTCTATTAGCCTTTTTCATTATCATCCCAACTTTGGATAAAACTAGTTTGTTTTCAATGTTCTGCTTTTAAAATGTCTTTCAATAATGTTTCCAACTTTCTCTCTGGCTGGAATTCCAAATATGATCAAATTATCAATGACAACCTCTATAAAAGTGATTCACAAATTTCCTTTGATGAGTCAATGTAAGACATTCTTTGTACAACATATTATCTAAGAATATTTATTATACAATGTAACAAATTATTAATCAGTTTTCTACATTGCAACTCATTTTAATATAAAATATGTAATGTGTGTTTTTCATCTCATTAAAAAACAAAACTATTATTAAATGAGTTAAACAAATGTTTTTAGCTTTGAAAATATTCTGGAAGAGTCTTGTCAAACTATGGAAATTTTTGATGACTGGTCGCAAAATTTTGAAGGTCAAGTCAACCAAATGATGACTAGTTATGATAATCAATACAGGTTTAGTAATGTAAACCAAGCAGCTACATCTTCAACTCAAAAAACTATTATACCTGAAAACAACACCTCAAACATGTGACTACACAATATAGCATGCTTTTCTTATTTTTGAAAATTGTGTTTGCCATCTTTATGTTTTAAAAACATGATAGAGTTTTTACAATTTAAATAATCCAATACTCTTGTCAATGTTTTTTTAATTCAAAAGCATTTATTTTCATTGTCACAGGGCTATTTCCTAGCCATTATTTATTTTTTAAGAATAAAACACATTTGCAATTTCATTGAAAACAATTACTGATTTTTAATTAATGAGATTTTAAAACTTTGCAGATGTATTTTTCAAATTTTATTGTTGATACTAGAACAAATCTTTGAAATTACACAGGTATGTGTTTTATTATTTTTGGCATTCTAAATCCACACTCTTACAGAATGTTAACACTTGTTTATTTGTTAAAAATGTAATTTCATTTAAACATGCATGTGTATTATCTGATTTTTTATTGATTGTTTATTTTTACTTTTGCATGTGTAAATATCTATTTTACATTACACTGTCAATTTTTTATCTGACACCCTGGTTTTTTAGGGTGATTGAGATGTTATTTATTTAGATAAATGTAATTATATTTAAAAGAGTTTTAAAAAATATGAGGTGTTATCACTTATTTATTTAGCTTTTGTTTTAAATAATGTGTTTGGGTGAATACTCAATTTAATTGTTAAAATGTCAGTTTATACTTTTTGTTTATTATAAAACATTGCATGTCTCCTCATTTGTGGTTTAATTAAGTTAACATGCTATAAGATTCTCATCTCTCTCTCTTTTAAATGTAATTAATGAGAGAGTTATCATTATTGATAGTGTTGAATACTACATGTGCATTCATGATCAGCACCACCTTCCATCAATGAGATTAATTTGAATAAGACTAATACTGCATTTAAGGGGAGCTTTGCCTGTTTTGAAAGCCAACAATTAAATGCAGTAGACATTTATTCACCATTTCATTTTGCCTACCCATCTATTGCAAAAATTATTAAAGAGGATGTGGCCAAGCATTACTCTGCCAAAGTATATTTAACTTCTGAGTTTGAATTATTGTGAACAGATGGGGATGAAGAGAAGCAAGTCATTTTGCACCTACAAGCAAACCAGCATCTGTGTTTCTACAGGACTTTGTGAGGCAACATATTCTTGCATGATAAATGAACTCGCAAATTACATTAGCATTTATGCAAATAATGGATCAAACTGGGTGGTGAGAAATATAAACAATGTAGGGCTACGCATCACCAAGTAAAGACCAACCTGTGCTGGAACATTTATCCCGCTACCAGATTATCTAAAGAAGAATCATTTCCTTGTAAATCCAAAAAGTGGCGAATCAAATGAGTGCTTTTTGTATGCAATTTTGGCATGTCTACACCCACAAGTTAAAAATCAAGAGCAAATCATTTGTTTAAATAAATTTAAGAGTACTTTAAATGTTAGTGGTCTATCTTTCCCACTCTCTGTAAATGACATCTGCGTTTTTGAGGACCTCAATGAAATAAAGGTCAATGTTTACACTCTAAATGTTAGTGATCAGAGTTTGGTTCCTGCATACATATTAGGGAAGGACTATGAAAAAAATGCAAATTTGATGATAATTGAAGGAGATGGAAATAGCCATTATGTGGCCATAATGAATTTGAATGCCTGCCTAAAATTTTTCAAGAACTCTCATAAGAGTATGCAATGTCCAAAATGTTTGTCCAGTTTTAAGACAGAAGAAAATTTGGCAAAGCATCAGAAAAAATGTAGTGGATCTGCTGAACCAGAAATTACATTTCCCAGTCAGTCAGAAAAAATTGAGTTTAAGAATTATGGGGTGAAAAACTATGTACCATTAATGGCCACATTTGATATAGAAAAGATTTCTGAAAAGGTTTATGGTCCCCTACCTAATCCTTCAAACAGTTATACAATGCAAGAAGTAAAGCAGAAACCCTCAGGCATATGCATTGCAACAATGATGGAAAAGGAGCTGCTTTCTTCCAGAGTTTTTTCAGACAAGGAATGTCTATCAGAGGCATGGCAATGCTTTAGAAAAATTGCACATGAGTCATTTGAGGCTAAGCAGAAAAATCACACACTTCTAATTACACATGGTGAATGAACAAAAATGCTGGTGAATGCAACATCCTGTGTATTTTGTGAAAAAACACTTGAGGCAACTTTGAAAAAGGTTATTGACCATTGTCACTAGTGGTAAAATTAGAGGTGTTGCCCATAGTGACTGTAATATTTTGCATAGATCACCCAATTTCACCCCCATATTTGCACATAACACTTCCCATTATGACTTCCATATTTTATTGAAAACTTTAAAATTGAGGGAAGGTGAAAAATTAAGTTGTATTCCCTGCACTAGTGAAAACATGTTGTCACTTAGTTTATCAATTCCCATACAATATTATAAAGATAAAAACAGTGTTAGTGTAACATCCTCCACCTAGCTTGTTACGCCATGTCTAATCACTGTTAAGGGATGCTTAGTAAACTGCGGGTGAGGTTTTACCC